>WBZZ01003352.1:0-40000 GCA_019918135.1 Paulinella micropora
ATGATAATGAGTGGATGTATAATGGTGTTGTAGTCATCAGATCCCCATATAGAGGTACCATACATAAGTAGGGGGTATACATGTGCATAGTAAAGTTGGAGGAGGATGTGAGTGGGAAGTAGGCTGTTCACATAACGAAACATTTGGACGAATGGTTGATCATAACTACAGCACTAGGCGGTCATCAAGGAAACACATGTACAACGACTCAACGACGAGTCAATACAGCAGAGCAGCACAAGCACAATGGGATAAGCTGCCACAGCACCTAAGAGATATCTCATACAAAGCAGAATTCAAAAAGGAACTCAAAGCATATCTCTTAAGGATGCAATAATCCTGACACTGCCTACGAGCCTAAAGAGGGCGTTGGACACCTCATCATCAGATGATACCTGAGTGTGCGACAAGTTCAGCGTTGATCACATCCTAAGCCGGAGTGTGGTTGGCCAAACCCCCTTGGGGAGTCACCTCGTGTCTACCAGCTTTTGCGAGTGCCACCGTTATATATAGTACTGAGTGAGAATATAACACTTTCAACATATATATATACATATATATATATGTATATATATATAGTACTGAGTGAGAATATAACTCTTTCAACATATATATACATATACATATATATAATATTATATTATATTATATATTATATATTTTATCTATATATATATATTTCCGTTTTTTTTTTCTCATTCCTCACTGAACTAGAACTTTGACTTCATAACAGATTAATCTAATATATATATATATATATATAATATTTGTTAATTCCATATATATTTATTATTATTGTTATTACTATTTTATTATTATTATTATTATTATTATTATATTTTATTTTAATATTTTTAATCTAAGTCATTTTATTTTAATAGTTTAATATTTTAATAACTTCTCATTATCTTTAATAACTTGAGACGTAGGTCACCATCTAGTTAAATCAATAGCTCTTGAGCTAACGATTTGTATGGATCGACCAGAGGTTAAATTGTTAACTTCATTAAACCGAAGGCCTAGGCCTAGTAGTAGTAGTAGTAGTAGTAGTAGTAGTAGTAGTAGCAGGCCTAGAAGCAGTAGTAGTTAGTAGTAGTTAGTAGTAGTTAGTAGTAGTTAGTAGTAGTTAGCAGGCCTAGGAGCAGTAGTAGTTAGTAGTACTAGTAGTTCATTTCCACTTCGTTTCCATCCACTTCTGACCACACCTTTGGCCAGGTTTTTCTGGTCACAAGTGAGCCTAATGATCAATTTTTTGGTCTCTTAATCAAGGGCTTGGGGACCGTAAAAATCCATAATTTCTTGACAAAAGATTTGATAGCGGCCCATCCTTCCTTTATTACGCTTCATTTGTTGCCAAGGCTTGATGCCCCCCAAAATAATAATAATAATAATAATAGTGCTTCTCTGTCAATGGCTGATGCATTTCTGCACATGCGCCTCCATCGTCTCACCCGTGAGGGGAGTACGAAGAATTGACGATAAGCTCTAATGACACCCCCGCAAGGGCAGTTCCAACACTTCCAGACGGACCGGTATGTTCAATGAAAATACTGGTCCAGAAATAGACCGGTATGTTCAATGAAAATACTGGTGGCACCGACGGGAATCGAACTGGCGACAGGGCCCAGATGGTAGAACTTGACCACTGGGCTATCACGGTGTCCATAATAATAATAATAATAATAATAGGCTTCCTCAGACTATAGCATCAGATCCAGATCCTGGACATGTGCCTCCATTGGGTCACCGGGGTCAGCCGATCCCAACGCATTGTCAGAACACCAAACAGACATAGCAGCAACAGCAACAGCAGGGGCAGATGGGGGCTGTGAAGTGCATGAAGAGCTAGATGCGAGGGTGTTAGCTGAAGAGAAGAACTCGGAGACACTACGCTGCGCTCCCGAACCCCTCTCTCTAGCCAGGACGTCCACACTGCGCGGACGGCCGCGCCGCGCAACATCAACGTCACTTGGGGGAGAGGGTGGGACAGAAGCTGATGGAACCTCAGTGAGGTCAATCACCTCCTCGCCCCCATCCTCCACCCCAAGCTCCTCCCTTTTACCCTCCCTAGCAGACCAACACTCAGACACATATGATCCAAACAACACATCCAACTTTGGAGGGGGACGCAACGCTGTAACCCCTAACAACGCAGCAAGCCTAAAGTTACTGCGGAAGCGCGACTTCCCCTGAAAAAGCTTACAAAACAATCGTGATTGATCCACAGGCGACATATCATCCCAACCCTGCCGCACAGAGCCCTCCCGCTCCCGCCCAAGCAACACATCCTCCACCACAACCTCACCACCTACGACCTCACCACCCTCCTCACTCCCTCCATCCCCCTCAGCACCCCCCACAGCCATGCCACCGAGCCTCTGCATACTCAGCAACAGCTGCTTACGTCTCCCCCCATGCATGGGGCAATCCCATAAGAAGTGCACAAGGGACTCATTGACATCATCATGACAACAGAAGCAGCGAGGGGACATGCCACTGATCAACTTGCTGCGGTACAACCGAAGGCGGTTGTTGCAGCTGAGCAACCTTCTCCGAAGCAGATTATAATGCGCATCATCAAGGGCTACCCATCTTGGGAACTCCTTAGTTCCAAAGACTTGTCTTAGGATGACTCGCAGGCCATCAGTAAGATCGCTGCCTGCCTCTCGCTTGTCCCACATCAGTTGCTGCACCATCTTGACGTCCTGCTGAAGGGCCCACTTGTCCACAGTCGAACACCAACCCTCGAGGTCCTTCTCTGAACTATTTAGGAGCTCCTGAAGCCCTTGTTGTAGATCCATTGAGTCCCTGATAGCGCCTTCGGCCTCCGCAGTCCAGTCGGATTTGACTTGAGATGCGATGACAGGAAATCGCTTCTCCGGTAGAACACGCAGCCGTCCATAGAACTTCAGTTGCGCCGCCCGCCGCAAACGCTCCGCACTCAAAGAGCGCGCCAGAAAGAGTGTAATCCACTTGCTTGTCTTAGGGCTGATGCCGAGAATCATCCTCATGGGGCGCAGCATTGCTGCCTCCAGCTTGGTAAGCTGCGATACGGGGGCACGCCAGACATCGAAGGCGTACTTCAGCTTGGCCCCCACAAGTTGATTCCAGCACATGAGACGATACCTAGCTTGTATCTCACCTGCACACCACAAAGAGTACCAACCTGCGGTGGCGACTTCAGTGACACGCGTAGCCCGCAGGGCCTGCTCCTTCCACTTCAGGTCGTCGGTGATAACCACTCCCAGGTACTTGTACTGACTGGTGACACAAAGCTTCTGGCCGCGAAACCACACCACGGGCTCACCTCGCTCCCTGATACTTGGTCGTTTCGCCTTGCTCGACGTGTAAATGGGCATGATTTCCGTCTTGCCGGGCTTCAAGTTGACTTCCAGCCAGTAATCTTCCGCGAACATGGCCACAACATTGACCATCTTCTGGAGCTCGGTGCGACTGTGAGCGATGAGGGCCACGTCGTCCGCGTATAGAAGTGCCTTGATGTCGTTCAGCCGCTTCACATCCGTGATCTTGAGGGCACTCGCCAGCCGATCACACAGCTCATCCATAAAGACGTTGAAGAGTGTGGGAGAGAGAGGGGACCCCTGTTGGACGCCTACACCCTCCAGTACTTCGGGGTGAGTGCTCCATCAACTAGCACTTGCGACGAAGTCTGCTCGTAGCACCTGCGTAGCGTGCGCCAGAACTTGCCCCTTACACCCAGCTTCCAGAGCCTCTCAAATAGGCCATCTCTCCAAACAGACGGGAAAGCCTTGCGTAGATCGACGAACAGGACATACGACTCCCGCTTCTGCTGCTGACGCCCCTTCAACCTCTGCCAAAGGGTAAAGACCTGATCCGTAGTGCGACGCCCCGGGTGGAAGCCTCCCTGCTCTGGACGTAGCTTATCCGGGCCATCCACGAAGAGCGTTAGACGAGTAGCTAATAAGGACAGATACAGCTTACCAAGGCAACTAATAATCGAGATATCCCTCCAGTTGTCAGGATCCGTAGGATCCCCACCCTTGGGGATATTGACGATGATTCCCTTGCCCCAAGCTTTTGGAGTCCTCTCGGCTTCTCGAATCCAGTTGAAGTACTGCGTTAAGTAGCCATTGATGTAGGCGCCGCCATACTTGAGCATCTCGTTCTTCACTTTGTCCTAGCCACAAGCTTTGTGGTTATTCAGGGCACGTTGCCTTGCAAGGACCTCCTCTTGCGTGAACGGCTTGTCCAGCTCTTCGCAAGTGTCTTCACCTACTTCGTGCTCCTTCATAGCCCGGGCCACCTCATCTCTGAAGCGATCGTTCCAGTGGAACTGCCGCTTAGCTTCGGCTTTCTCCCACTCCAGCGAGCCTGCTTCTGCACAGCACTCCACCACAACAGCCGCACTTGCCGGATTTTCTCGTGGCTTCACCGAATTTTTCCGAAATTCCTCCCACCCGAGCGACCTTTTCCGGCAGCGTACTTGCCAGTGAGCCATCCTCCCTTTGCACCGGCGCGGAGACCTTCGTTCTGCGTGCCCCGCCAAGCCGCTTCGCGAGTAGCCAAAAGCGCTTTGAGGATTGCTCGCGTTGACATTTGACCGCTTCTTCCTGCACTTGCTTGAAGGAGGCGGACTTCTTGGCCCGAGTTGCCTTCCGAATTTGCTTGCGGAGCCGTAGCCAATTCAGACGGGCTTCCGCATTCGATTCATCCCTCCTGCATGCGTAGGCCTCCCGGCGCTGCTGAATGAGCTCCTTTAGCTCCCCGTCGAACCAATTGTTGGTGAAACGGGGTCGTATACATCTGGAGCCAAGGACCCGGTGCGCCGCCATTCGGAAGGACTGCGCCACTCGCTCGGTGACGTCATCTACCACCCGTTGGCTGTCGGCACCACCCGATAGGTCAAGCTCAGGCAGCTGATGTACTCCAAGCTTCTGTAGGCAATGCTGGAATACGTCATCGAACTTGTCGCGTAGATAATTCAGCGCTTGCTTCGCAGCGTGATCATTACCCGAGACACCAGCACCAATAAGCTTATCAACACGAAAGAACCTGTAAGGTTTCGCAGCCCGCTTTGGCCGGCGCTGGCCGCTCCACGTCAGTTCGGCCCATACTGCCTTGTGGTCCGTATCAAGATCATCTTCGCATACTCCGAACTTTGCTCCAGATGCCAAGCCAGGCGACGCGCAGATGTAATCGAGGAGGTGCTTGCCTGTGCCCATGCCGCGCTGCTCACGCCGGGACCACCAGTAGGACCCTTCCACTGGGCACGAGAAGCCGCTCAGATTTCGCAGGCCCGAAGCGACGAGGACAGCCGCGAGTCTCTTGCCGTTCTCCGAACGTACCGGTGCTCCCTTATCATCGACCTCCCCGTGCTGACCGACGATGCCCTCCTCTTTTCGGCTGCATGCCGGCCCGAGCTTCGCGTTGGCATCCGCCACCGTGACCACAAGACCTTTGGCTCCAAAAAAAGCTATAGCTGCCTGCCAGGCCGCATACGCCTCTGACGACTCTTCTTCCTGCGTTTCCTGGGGAAAGTAGCCGTTGCCCACATAGATATCCTGAGCGCCGGTAACACCCGAGGCGATACGCAGCCACACTTGCTGCCGGTGGTCGACGGGGGCTGACACCAGGTTGCAATACGGACCAAGGAGTTTAGCCACCGCGAATAGAACCCCACCCTTGCAGCGATTTTTCTCGCTGACCTCCGCAGGTTTTCCAAAAATCCGGAATCCATCCAGGCTGCATTTGGAAAGTTGCTTCTTGCCCATGCGGTGCTCCTGAGCCCCGATGACTAGCCAGCCCTCGTGCTTGTAGAATGATGCCCATTCCGCCGTGCCTACGTTGTCGTATCCCGTTTTACCCTGCCAGTTGTGACTCGCGACGAGTAGCTTGAAGCCGGTATCGAACTGCTTGGAGCGGTGCTTCTTGGCTCGTTTCCGGACCCGACGGCCGCGCTTGGCTTCCGCCCTCGTGCTGCCCCCCTCTGCAGGTGCTTGCGCAGGTTGGTCCACTGCACTGGCCGCCGAATGCAGGGGCACCACATGCACATCAGCACACTCAGACACACACTTAGGTGCATCGGCAGCCAATTCCGAAGACACCACCTGCACATCATCGACACATTCTTCATGCAGAGGCAAGACGCGATATCCCGTCGCAGCTTCCTCCTTCCGGACCGCCGCTTCCCCACGCAGATGACGCGAATAAGCCTTCGGACACGTTCCCTGTCCCTGAACCTTCGCCCAAGGGCCACATTGACCCCTCTGCCGAAGAATTTGAGATGTTTGAGTTGCTGCAACGCCGTCTGCCTGCTGTCATCGTCCTCGTAGACCAGCTCCAGGTGACGAGACATTCGCTGGCCTTGCCACTCCATTACCGGGACCACCAGACCAAGACCGCTCATTTTGGAGGCGATCTCCTGTAGATTGGCGCGTTCTGAGAGCCCCCAGACAATCAGATTACGCCCGTCCTTGTCGTACCGATCTACCCGCCGGTACCGTCGAGGCGGCGGTGCCATCTGCCATATAGCGCCGCTCGCCTGATGTTGAAGCGCCGACCCGTGTGCCAGGTTTGGGGAGGAAGGATGAGGCGCAGCTAAGATAGCCCCTCCACGTGGTTCAGGAATTCCGTCATATACGCGAGCCCTCATCCTCCCATCCTGGGACATCGGGCCAGAGCCCGTCGGAGAGGCATTCCCACGGGGATTGTCCAGGTCTTCGGCGATTCTACCTTGTCAAATAAGGGCCACAGTGGTAGCTCCGTGCTTCGCGTATTTGTAATCCATTGAGAGTAGTAGACGGCCAATGTCGCTGGCCATCACCGCCGCGCCTCTTTACGCCGAGGAAAGCGCCCGTCCATGCAAATAGCATCGGCGGTATCTGCAACACACACTACACGCATTTCCGCCGGTGTCACTGGACGCTGCCGCGTCGCTTCGTGCCCTTCGGCGCCTGCCAGCACCCCCAGCGTCGCTAGAACCTGCCTCACGCACTACACACACTCTCCATCGCATCGCCAACGCCTCTACTCTCATGCCTTATGGACTTTCAGCTGCTCCTAACAATACACATCATGAGGTACGGGTGTCCCCGAGTGGAGCCAGATCGGACGGCGTGCCGCTGAAACTCCTTCCCCCACGTGGGTATAGAAGGCGCGAACCTAGCGGTACCTATAGGGTCTTACAGACAAGTATAGTAATCCCAGCCGAAGCTGCTCAGTTAGAAATGCAACGGTGAAGGGTGTGAATGCATGGGGCAAGGCACGGCAACGCAGCAAGGCACTGGCAAGGCATTGGGACCGACTGAAGCCCCTCTCCAACGTGCGCTCATCATGTTCCAGTTAGGCAACCCCGAAGAAGCAAAGATAGGGAGGAGACAAAACCCAGATAGGATGAAGATAGGATTAACATGAAGCCGAAATGGAGCCGAGTTGGAACAGGTCAACTCAGCCCCATCTCGGCTCAATGTGAATCCTATCTTCAACCCATCTCGGTACTGTTTCCTCCGAATGCTCACCTCAACAAGATCACCAAACCGGAACTGGAAGCCCCCAGGCATTTACTCGGCAGGAAATTCGGCGAAAATGGGCTAACCAGGAAACCAGACCCAAACCAACAGCCAAGAAAAACGAGCCAACCAACAATCCAACAGACAACCCCACAACCTGCCTGGCAGAACCCCTACTGAGTAAATACCCAGTTGAGAGTTGCGCATATCCCGGTGACCGCCCTCCCCAAGCGGTCACCTTCGTGGGGAGAGGCCCAACCACCTCCTCTTCCCATGGAGTGCCATCTTGTGCACCCCTCCAGAATAATAATAATAATAATAATAATAATAATAATAATAATAATAGTGTATCTCCTGCCAATTGCTGAGCCAAAAGGCCATGTGCATCCAGTCCTCCATTCCATAAGGAAAGTCTCCACACCAATCGGTGGAATAAAGGAAGTGACGGCATAGAACATTACTCTAGGAGCTTTATACCAATCAGCCCATGGAAAGGACAATAATAATAATAATAATAATAATAATAATAATAATAATAATAATAATAATAATAATAATAATAATAATAATAATAATAATAATAATAATAATAGTGCTTCTCTGTCAATGGCTGATGCATTTCTGCACATGCGCCTCCATCGTCTCACCCGTGAGGGGAGTACGAAAAATTGACGATAAGCTCTAATGACACCCCCGCAAGGGCAGTTCCAACACTTCCAGACGGGCCGGTATGTTCAATGAAAACACTGGTCCAGACGGATCGTTACGTTCAATGAAAATACTGGTGGCACCGACGGGAATCGAACTGGCGACAGGGCCCAGATGGTAGAACTTGACCACTGGGAATAATAATAATAATAATAATAATAATAATAATAATAATAATAATAATAATAATAATAATAGTGCTTCTCTGTCAATGGCTGATGCATTTCTGCACATGCGCCTCCATCGTCTCACCCGTGAGGGGAGTACGAAGAATTGACGATAAGCTCTAATGACACCCCCGCAAGGGCAGTTCCAACACTTCCAGACGGACCGGTATGTTCAATGAAAATACTGGTCCAGAAATAGACCGGTATGTTCAATGAAAATACTGGTGGCACCGACGGGAATCGAACTGGCGACAGGGCCCAGATGGTAGAACTTGACCACTGGGCTATCACGGTGTCCAAATAATAATAATAATAATAATAATAATAATAATAATAATAATAATAATAATAATAATAATAATAATAGTACTTCTCTGTCAATGGCTGATGCATTTCTGCACATGCGCCTCCACGTCTCACCCGTGAGGGGAGTACGAAGAATTGACGATAGGCTCTAATGACACCCCCGCAAGGGCAGTTCCAACACTTCCAGACGGACCGGTATGTTCAATGAAAATACTGGTCCAGAAATAGACCGGTATGTTCAATGAAAATACTGGTGGCACCGACGGGAATCGAACTGGCGACAGGGCCCAGATGGTAGAACTTGACCACTGGGCTATCACGGTGTCCAAATAATAATAATAATAATAATAATAATAATAATAATAATAATAATAATAATAATAATAATAATAATAATAATAATAATAATAATAATAATAATAATAATAATAATAATAGTGCTTCTCTGTCAATGGCTGATGCATTTCTGCACATGCGCCTCCATCGTCTCACCCGTGAGGGGAGTACGAAGAATTGACGATAAGCTCTAATGACACCCCCGCAAGGGCAGTTCCAACACTTCCAGACGGACCGGTATGTTCAATGAAAATACTGGTCCAGAAATAGACCGGTATGTTCAATGAAAATACTGGTGGCACCGACGGGAATCGAACTGGCGACAGGGCCCAGATGGTAGAACTTGACCACTGGGCTATCACGGTGTCCATAATAATAATAATAATAATAATAATAGGCTTCCTCAGACTATAGCATCAGATCCAGATCCTGGACATGTGCCTCCATTGGGTCTTATAAAAAACAACACAACGACATGGCATCGGAACCAACACAACAACATAGCCTCGGAACCCACATCGACATAGCCTCGGAACCCACACAACAACAGAGCCTCCGACCAACACAACAACATAGCCTCGGAACCAACACAACAACATAGCCTCGGAGCCAACACAACGACATAGCCTCGAAACCAGTGGGAAGAGGCCCAACCACCTCCTCTTCCCGTGGGGTGCCATACTGTGCGCCCCTAATAATAATAATAGTAATAATAGTAATAATAATAATAATAATAATAATAATAATAATAATAATAATAATAATAATAATAATAATAATAATAATAATAATAATAATAATACTATATCTGAGGCGTACTGATGCAGCTAATGGCATATCCTCAACGGAAATAAGCCTCCAATACCCTTGTTCGAGGTCCTCCACCCCCCCGTGTCAGTCTCTCGCCTGATGATCGGGGCCACCGATGGAGCTCCTGAGGGCAAGACTGCACTAAGCCGAGGTTATTCCGCAGTCCCAGCAACCTCTTGCAAGACGTCACCGAATGTGCAAGTGCATACACCAAGCGCAATTGCTAGAGCTGCCTCGAAACCCCACCCATAACAATCTGGTGTCTGCTGGGTCCTGGGCTATCAACCAGCATATGCGGAGTTTAAGATCTTTTACGCGCGCAACGACCCTCCTCCCCAGCATCTACCACCAAAGGGTTATGAGTTGGCGTCACAGTTTAACGCCTTGAGGCCATTGGGCTGGAACTCTGTTTAGCAAGTGTGACTAGGTTTTTTCATCGGGATTTCCCTCAAATATGTCACAGTCAACACTCCAAGGCAGATTTACTATATCTGAGGCGTACTGATGCAGCTAATGGCATGTCCTCAACGGACATAAGCCTCCAATACCCTTGTTCGAGGTCCTCCACCCCCCGTGTCAGTCTCTCGCCTGATGATCGGGGCCACCGATGGAGCTCCTGAGGGCAAGACTGCACTAAGCCGAGGTTATTCCGCAGTCCCAGCAACCTCTTGCAAGACGTCACCGAATGTGCAAGTGCATACACCAAGCGCGGTTGCTAGAGCTGCCTCGAAACCCCACCCATAACAATCTGGTGTCTGCTGGGTCCTGGGCTATCAACCAGCATATGCGGAGTTTAGGATCTTTTACGCGCGCAACGACCCTCCTCCCCAGCATCTACCACCAAAGGGTTATGAGTTGGCGTCACAGTTTAACGCCTTGAGGCCATTGGGCTGTGCTCGCGTAATAATAATAATAATAATAATAATAATAATAATAATAATAATAATAATAATAATAATAATAATAATAATAATAATAATAATAATAATAATAGTGCTTCTCTGTCAATGGCTGATGCATTTCTGCACATGCGCCTCCATCGTCTCACCCGTGAGGGGAGTACGAAGAATTGACGATAGGCTCTAATGACACCCCCGCAAGGGCAGTTCCAACACTTCCAGACGGACCGGTATGTTCAATGGTAATACTGGTCCGGACGGACCGGTATGTTCAATGAAAATACTGGTGGCACCGACGGGAATCGAACTGGCGACAGGGCCCAAATGGTAGAACTTGACCACTGGGCTATCACGGTGTCCAATAATAATAATAATAATAATAATAATAATAATAATAATAATAATAATAATAATAATAATAATAATAATAATAATAATAATAATAATAATAATAATAATAATAATAATAATAATAATAATAATAATAATAATAATAATAATAATGAGAAGAAAAAATATAACAAATGTATGCAAGGGTAAGAATACCAGAACGGAGAGAAAGAGATGGGGATCCAAATTAAAACGAAATATTAACTGTTTTTTTTCACAAGAAAATATTTTAATAATATTAAAACGTACAAATAATAGAAACTAATTCATAAATATTAATTGTCCTAGTCAGAGTGCTCATAATTTAAACTAGCTATAGCTAAAAGCTAATTACTCAAATCGACGCGATTCCCTGTATGGGAAAGCAGATGCGAGGCTGATAGCCCGTCTCTTGTGCTGTGGGAGTCTGTGCGGATGTAGGCAGTTGGACTTCCTGAGTTGATGCATCCAGTTGATGTAATTCCAGCGATGGATTGCAAAGTGAAGAATAGTCTTGATCCGTAGAGCGTACGCTTGCGGACTGTAGATCGATGGCATGTAGAATGCTGCCTGCTCACCGATGTTCCTCATGAAGACTTGAGCATGCGTTCCAAATCCACCGAAGCTAGACATGACAAAGGGGATGAATTCCGCGCCAGCCTGCTTACATCCTTCCGCGTGTTTGTTGATTTTTTCGGTTTCACGCTTCTCGATGGCAGCATTCACGTCGCGAATGGTATCTTCGACATAGGATGGAGCGATAGGGTTGGTGGCTGCAAGATCAGTGTCAAGCTGTAGCGGAGAGGTAGTATTCGCAGAGGTGAAAACAGCGAGGTCGATCCATCGTTTCTCGTCATTGTAGTAACGAGGCTCGAGCTTTGTGTTCATCCCATCTACCTTTGAAACGTCCTCATACAATAGCTTTACAAGGCCATCATGCTTGAGCTTAGCAGCAGAACCGCGCTTGTGTGTGCATGTGTTCTCAGTGTGTGTTTCAAGTGCAGAGAGAGTGAGGAAGGTAGCTTTGCATTTGCAGCAAGCATAAGGTCCTGGGTCGGGTGGTCGTTCTTTTGATAGGTCGACGAGGCCGGCACGCCTTTATCCCATGAGATCCCATGCCTGATCTTGAAGTACAATGTATCTGTGGATGGGTGGGCATGTAAGAGAAATGTTAGCGCCTTCAGCAAGTAGAGCGTTCTGACGTGCTCGTTCAACGTCGGGGACGTCACGTGCTCGCCAGTTCTCAAATCGCTGAAAGTTGTGCTGAGCAAGAAAGCATTTTTGTAATTTGCAAAAACGTAGAGCATATTTATCAATATCGGCACGAGCAGATAGGTATGGAGAGGAGGGCAGAGCATAGTGTTGTATAAATGAGGGGAAAGAGAGAGAAGTAAAGTCATCACAAAGGGGGAGTAGAGTGGTGATGGGGATGGAGAGGTTGATGCAGCCCGAGTGCTTTGTAACTGGGTTGTCATTCGCCTGAGCGCGCAGTCGATCCAGAGTAGGACAGATTTCTAAGAAGAGAGGGAGAGGGTTAGGATGATACTTATTATCAGCATTCAAAACGGATGCAGCATAGCTAGGATTCACTATCTCAAGCGCGGCCCAAATCCTGGGTGCAGCGTCTGCAAGTGATGCAGCGTATGCGATGGGGGCAAGAGCCTTAACATCAGACAATCCGAAGCCACATGAGTACAGGCAGGCAGGCTTGAGCACGAACTGAGTTCTGCACGTCATCAGGTAGCGAGTGAAAGGCACCTGCATCTACACCAAAGACATGCAAGAATGTGTCGTGCATGTGATGATCGATCTGGTTGATGATGTTTGAGAAGAGAGATGTGGGGATGGTGCGCATGAGATGAACAAGATAGCTGGGCATGGTTTTGGATAAAGTGTGGTATGCAATTTGATGTTCCATTCTCTCATCTTTGAGAGCGTCAAAGACAGGTAAGATTTTGGATAATACGTCCTTAGATATCTCGTTCATCATCTCTTGATTCCATTCGTCGTCCTTGAAGTCGCCAATTACGCCCTTGAGCGTCTTCGTCCACCCGTGCTTGATTGGTTTCCCATGTTCCGTAGCAAAATCGATAAGTGATTGTGGCGGTGGATGGCGTGACGGCCAGAGGATGCAGTCAATGTTGAAGTTGAGATCATAAGGCTTATTGGCAATGAACTTCTTGGTGGCAGCGACGACTGATTCCGCATCGGTACCCACGAAGTGAAAGTTGTCTGCATACGATATACACTCTGCTCGCGTACCCTCAAGTGCTTCCTCCGTAAGGCCAATCATGGAGTTGCATGCCAGTGCCATTGATAGAGAGCAGCCTTGATTACAGCCATCGTTGTGGCCCATGCCAATGTATGGCTTCTCTGACCAATCTTTGTAGACAATCCATGATTCCGCATCATTGCCATATTGTAGGTCGATACAGCCGTAATGATACTTAAGCTTCTCTTGATTGTAGGCAGCTTGAAGCATTGCTTTCCTTTCTCTGCTGCTGAAGAAAGTCTCTGCATCCAAGATAATGCAGGCTGGGGAAGGGGCTGCTGGGCAGGAGAGGATGGACTGGATGGTGAGGATAGCGGCTTGAGATCCTCCGTTCAAGCCTACAGCGTATTGTGTACTGTGCAAGAGCGTATCTTGTCCTGGCGCTCGATCATGCTTGATAGTAATGGTGCGATCGACGATAGTAAGGAGGCCACATCCCCATGAGAGTGGCCGCAACTTTTTTTTCTTTTCGTTGTATCACTTTCCCATGCAGTCTCTGACACGTAGGTGGGGTCTCGTCATTGCAGGAACGTTGTTGTCTGCAAGGTGAGATAGTACGCTGATGAGGCAATCCTTGCTGTTAGGATCGTCTAGAAGATATAGGAGGAGCTTGTGCGTCCATCCATAAATGTCTCTAAGATTATCGCGCTGGAGCTGTAATATGGCTGCCCGTACATTAGCATCTTCAATTTTACCAATACCACGGTAGGTGGGCTTGGTAAAGCGCTGCTGTTTTGTTTTGTTTTGTGGTTTTTTTTTTTTTTTTTTTTTTTTACAGATAGCAAGGTTTAATGAGAAAGAGACAATAGAAAAAAAGAAGAGCCTAATTCAAAAGAATTCTGGTTCCAAGGAACAACAGTACAAACTCATAAGGAAAATTGGAACCAAGGTTTCAACAGAAAGCTCCTGGAAAGAATAATATGGAAGGGAAAAGAAAGAGAAAAAAGATAGAAAGAAAGAGAGGAAGAAAGAGAAACCAGGACAAAAGAAAACTGAAAAACAAAAAACAGTAAAAAAAACAAAAAACAAAAAACAAAAGAGAAAAGGAACAAAAAACAAAAGAAGCAAAAGAAACAAACAAACAAGCGAAACAAGAGAAACAAAAACAAAACAAAAAACAACAATAGAGGCAGCAACAAACACAAAAAGCAAGCAAACCAAACACAAGGCTAGACAGTGGCAAGGGAGACGATACTGAACTAGAAGGCAAGAGCGGAAAGCGCGAGAAGAAGTAAGACAAAGCTAACATGGGCGCAAGTGAGATCAATTGACAGTCAGTGAGACAACCCTTAAGGAAACTGCAGCACCTAACGCAATTCACTCCCACCTTTTTTTTATTATTATTATTTTTTTACAGTAAACAATTTTTAATGAGAAAGATTTTTTTAATTTTTATTATTATTTTTTACAGTAAGCAAAGTTTAATGAGAAAGAGACGATATTATTATTATTATTATTATTATTATTATTATTAGGGAGTACATAGGCCATCGGTCCTTTCCATGGTGATTGGTATAAAGCTCCTAGAGTAATGTTCTATGCCGTCACTTCCTTTATTCCACCGATTGGTGTGGAGACTTTCCTTATGGAATGGAGGACTGGATGCACATGGCCTTTTGGCTCAGCAATTGGCAGGAGATACACTATTATTATTATTATTATTATTATTATTATTATTATTATTATTATTATTATTATTATTATTATTATTATTATTCAGCCCAATGGCCTCAAGGCGTTAAACTGTGACGCCAACTCATAACCCTTTGGCGGTAGATGCTGGGGAGGAGGGTCGTTGCGCGCGTAAAAGATCTTAAACTCCGCATATGCTGGTTGATAGCCCAGGACCCAGCAGACACCAGATTGTTATGGGTGGGGTTTCGAGGCAGCTCTAGCAACCGCGCTTGGTGTATGCACTTGCACATTCGGTGACGTCTTGCAAGAGGTTGCTGGGACTGCGGAATAACCTCGGCTTAGTGCAGTCTTGCCCTCAGGAGCTCCATCGGTGGCCCCGATCATCAGGCGAGAGACTGACACGGGGGGGTGGAGGACCTCGAACAAGGGTATTGGAGGCTTATGTCCGTTGAGGATATGCCATTAGCTGCATCAGTACGCCTCAGATATAGTAAATATTATTATTATTATTATTATTATTATTATTATTATTATCATTATTATTATTATGGGCTGATTGGTATAAAGCTCCTAGAGTAATGTTCTATGCCGTCACTTCCTTTATTCCACCGATTGGTGTGGAGACTTTCCTTACGGAATGGAGGACTGGATGCACATGGCCTTTTGGCTCAGCAATTGGCAGGAGATACACTATTATTATTATTATTATTATTATTATTATTATTATTATTATTATTATTATTATTATTATTATTATTATTATTATTTTGGACACCGTGATAGCCCAGTGGTCAAGTTCTACCATTTGGGCCCTGTCGCCAGTTCGATTCCCGTCGGTGCCACCAGTATTTTCATTGAACATACCGATCCGTCTGGACCAGTGTTTTCATTGAACATACCGGTCCGTCTGGAAGTGTTGGAACTGTCCTTGCGGGGGTGTCATTAGAGCCTATCGTCAATTCTTCGTACTCCCCTCACGGGTGAGACGATGGAGGCGCATGTGCAGAAATGCATCAGCCATTGACAGAGAAGCACTATTATTATTATTATTATTATTATTATTATTATTATTATTATTATTATTATTATTATTATTATTATTGTGATTAAGTTCTACCATCTGGGCCCTGTGTCTGGGCACTGTCACCAGTTCGATTGCGGTCGGTTCCACACAGTATTTTCATTGAACATACCGATCTGTCTGGAAGTGTTGGAACTGCCCGTGGGGTGTCATTAGAGCCTCGGGTGAGACGATGGAGGCGCATGTGTAGATTTGCATCAGCCATTGACAGAGAAGCACTATTATTATTATTATTATTATTGTTATTATTATTTTATTGGACACCGTGATAGCCCAGTGGTCAAGTTCTACCATCTGGGCCCTGTCGCCAGTTCGATTCCCGTCGGTGCCACCAGTATTTTTATTGAACATACCGGTCCGTCTGGAAGTGTTGGAACTTCCCTTGCGGGGGTGTCATTAGAGCTTATCGTCAATTCTTCGTACTCCCCTCACGGGTGAGACGATGGAGGCGCATGTGCAGAAATGCATCAGCCATTGACAGAGAAGCACTATTATTATTATTATTATTATTATTATTATTATTATTATTATTTGGGGGGCACCAATACATGGTTGGGTGTCACCGCCACACGGCGGGGTTGGGGCCGTTGGCAGCTTGTTATGAGGGGTACATAATCAGTGCTCCACTGATTCATGAGACGGAAACTTTACTGAGAGAAGCTCTCTCACCACGCTCACGGCTCTTGGCTCGGGGTGGCCTCTGGTATCACTCGGGGTGCGGGGGGTGGGGGTTATCTGAGGGAGGGGGTTGGGCTCAGTGGGTCACTGGATAGGTTGGTTAACTAAACTACTGTCGGTATGAGTGGGAATGAAGGCGACAGGCTCCACACATTTCCACAAGCCTTGAAATCACTCAACTACCACAGTAGCGACTGCCTGGACGCGGGGCTCCTGACTCACCCTCTCTCCCAGAACCCCTCGTGCTCACTTTGCGGATGCCATGGGGATGCTCTGGCGGAGGGTCGGGACGTGTTGGGTGCATGTGACCGGGCCTGTCACTTAGTGTTCTCGGTAGATGACTCTTTTGTAGCTTCTATCGGACGCAGGGTGGCTTGCCACGACACCTCAATGATGCATAGTACGTCACGTCTCTGGCCTGGTTACGGGGGCGGGTAACTGAGGCGGGTTCCTGAAGGCTGGTTACGGAAGCTATGTTATTGTTGTTGGGTTCCTGGCTGCTATGTTATTGTTGTTGGGTTCCTGGCTGCTATGTTATTGTTGTTGGGTTCCTGGCTGCTATGTTATTGTTGTTGGGTTCCTGGCTGCTATGTTATTGTTGTTGGGTTCCTGGCTGCTATGTTATTGTTGTTGGGTTCCTGGCGGCGTACATGTTTATGCTTTTTTAAGGGTTGAGCTTTAAATAACCCCACTCGGGTCTTCTTTTATCGAGCTCACCACTCGGTGGATGGAGGCCTGGGGTAGACTTATACGATGTTTTTGATGCTAGGTTCCGTCTCCAGGGATTCGACTGGCATCGCTGCTTTGCCTCACCGCACTGCCTCACCCACACATCCACGCTGGCACACTGTTTCTCCTCTTGCTCTTGTACCTATGTCGCACACAGCTATGAGCTCACGCCGATGAGTGGTTGTGACGAGGTGCACCCAGCTGGATTGCGGGCGAGCCACGGCGGCCTCGCTCTCGCTCGCTCTCTCTCTCTCTCTCTCTCTCTCTCTCTCTCTTTTTTTTTTTTTTTTTTTTTTTTTTTTTTTTTTTTTTTTTTGTTGCTTTGCTTTGCTTTGCTTTGGGCGAGGCCTAGCTTTCACATGGGCGGGCTGAGCCTATGAGGGGCGCACGATAAGCGTTCCATTGATTTATGAGACGGGTCCCAATTACTGAGAGTAGCTCATGTGAGTTGCTCATCATACTCATGGCTCTTGGCTCGGGGTGGCCTCTGGAATCACAAGGGGTGGGCACTGGGGGAGGGGGTTGTGTTCAGAGGGTCACCGCGAAGGATGGTCAACCAAACTACTGTCGGTCGGAGTTTGTACGAAGGCGAGAGGCCCTACACCTTACCACAAGCCTTGAAACGACTAAATGACCAAAGTAACGACGGACCGGAGCGGGGCTCCTGGCTCACCCTCTCTCTCAGCACTCTTCGTGCTCATCCTGCGGATGCCATGGGGTTGCTCTGGCGGAGGGTTATGGGGTGGTGGGTACACGTGCACGGGCCTGTCACTCTGTGCTCTCGGTAGATGACTCACTTGCAGCGTTTATCGGACGCAGGGTGGTTTGCCACGACACCTACCTCGATGATGCACAGCGGGTCTGCCTCGTGCCTGGTTACGGATGCAGGTGAGTGTTTGTGTGTATTCCTATACATACGTACACGTATGCTTTTTAAGGGTTGAGCTTTAAATAACCCCACCTGGGTCCTCATTTATCGAGTTTACAACTCGATCAATGCGGCACCGGGGTCCCATACCACTTATGTCAGGTTCTTATGCGAAGAGCGCGGCCGCTAGTGCTGGCCCTATGGGTCAAGGCGGTAATCCTTCAGGTTTAGACGTTCCCCGTGGGAGTGCGCCTGCGGGTGGCGATGGCTACTCGGCCGGGGTGGGGTGGTCGAGTGCTCGCGTACCTGACGGGCAACCTGAATCACGTAGAGCCAGCAATCCTGCTGCATCTCGATCACCCTCCCCAACCTCGGAAGAGAAGTCACGTCCGGAAAGGTCTGGTCACGGCGTGTGGCAAGCGGTACCGCCACCGAGGAGGTGGCGGAGGAAGGTACGAAATGAGCTGGATAAGAGATGTTGCATAGTATGGGGGCTATCGCATGTCTCTCAGACAGTGGTCATGGCGCGAGAGCTCCGAATTCTCGGTCTCGGGGAAGTCGAGGTGGAATTCGCGGGCAGAGGTAGTGGGCGACATTTGCGGATTAAATGTGCGTCTTGTGAGGAGGCGGAGAAGATGGTGCGGCTGCTGCGGGAGCGTAAGTTCTTCACGGGAAAGGTTCACGTTGCGACGGGTAGGACTTTCCGGGAAAGAGAGAAGCAGCGGGCTGCACGGGGGGGTGCCCAGTATGTAGAGATGCAGAGGGAGCTTCGCAAGCAGGGGTTTGGCTACTGGGTGCTCGACGTGGAAGTCGACGAGCCCCAGGGCGAAGCCTCAAGCGGTGAATCTCCCTTGGCGGAGTGGGGCGGGATGCGGGAGCTGGAGGAGCTGGGGCGGAGGGTGCAGGATGGGCCGTGGAGGGTGGCGGAGGGCTCCAGGCGGGCTCAACCGAAGCGCAGGCATCGGCATCAGCTTCGTTCTTCCCAATTTGTGAAAGGCTTCCCACTGAGGGTGGCCTCACATAATTGGCAAGGCAAAGTGGGTGCGGATAGCCCAGGCTTTGGGGAATGGCCGGAGCACTACAAGGAGCGAGGCTGGGTGATCGTCGGAGTCCAGGAGCACAACCTGTCGTCGCAGAAGGTGGAGAAGCTCCAAGTCGACGGCTTCGCAGTCCTCGGCAAAGCGGCTGCAACTGGTGCGGGCTCGCGTCTCTTGGGGGGAGTCTTGACGTTGGTGGCCAACTATCTGGCACCGTGCGCTACCATTGTACAGGCGCCTGTTCCACACCCACAGCAATTGTAGGTGAGGCTGTCGTCTGGGAGCGCGACGGCGTCGGATGTGTTCGTCGGCAACGGCTACTTCCCCCAAGAAAATCAACGAGAGGAATCTATTGCAGCCTATGAGGCGTGGCAGGCGGCCGTCTCCTACTTCGCCACCAAAGGTCATGTGGTTACGGTTGGTGATGCTAATGCTAAGCTGGGGCCCGCCAGAATAGCGCGGGAGGAGGGAGTGGTGGGCCTCTTTGGCGAGATAGATGGGAGGGGTAGAGGGGTTAGGAGTGAGAATGGTGAGTTGCTGGCTGCGATGCTTGTTGCCACGGGGTTGCGCAATCTCAGTGGGTTTTCGCAACCACGGGGGGACAAATATTGGTGGTCTAGGCAGGAAAATGTAGGTGGACGAAGGCATCTACTGGATTACATCTGCGTCTCTTCCGAGCTGGCGGAGGAGGCAAGCTTCGGCGTCGACGAGGTAGACCTTGATACCGACCACAAAGCTGTGTGGGCGGAACTGGTCTGGGGGGGACAGCCACCCCCCAAAAAGCAGGTAAAGAGGTACAAAGCATTCAAGGCAGAGCGCTTGATAGGCAGGGTAGTTGAGGGTAAGGAGAGTGAGCTGTCTAAGCTTAGGTTGAAGTACGACGAGACCTTTGCAGCTGGTATATCGGGGCTGTTGCCAGATGGCCTCCCAGATCTATCAGCAGTGGAGGACCCGGATGAGCTTCAGCAGGAGGTAGATAGGGTCGCTAGCTTAGTGGTCCGAGCTTTCACGGGCGCAGCCGTGAAGGTCTTGGGAGTTCGGGTGATTAGGCCAGGGTTTACTAATGCATGGTTTGATGAGAGTCTTAGGGAAGCGATTGCGCGACGGAGAGAGGCATACGGCCTCTGGCGAAGGAATGAGGCCAACCGAGAGGCCTGGCAAAGATATAAAGAAGCGAGGAAGGCGGTCAGAAGGTTATGCAAGGAGAAGAAGGAGCAAGCGTGGAAGCGGGTCCAGAATGACACCGCTGCAAACTTCAGGAGCGCTACCATGGCCACGTACTGGAAGCTGTCAAAGCGTTTGGGCGGGGTTCGGCGGTCGAACGCTTCTGCTCCTGTTCGGAAGCCCGATGGCACTCTGGCATGCCCACTCCGGGAAAAACTACAAGAATGGGAAGAATACCGCCGACGTATGGTGGTCCCCAAAGAAAACCAGTTTTTGGAGGATGCATGTGTAGAGGAAGTCGGTTCTGATGAGGAAGCAGCGCGGATTGAGCCCGAGCGGAAGGCCCGCGAAACCTTCCAGTATAACGACAACCTGCGCGACCAATTCGAGGCCATGGCGCAAGCCGAGGAGATCCGGACTGAGACGGGCCCGCTGGACTATGATTACACCGAGAAGGAAGTGGAGCTCTGCCAGGAAAATCTCCAGAATCACAAAGCGTGCTCACCGGATAAGATCAAGAACGAGATGCTCAAGTACGGAGGCACGCGGATTGTGAGCTTTCTGGTGCGCTTCTTCAACTGGTTGAAATCGTGCGAATACACCCCCAGCGACTGGGGCAAAGCGATTATCGTCAACATCCCAAAAGGAGGCGACCCAACCGATCCGGAAAATTGGAGAGACATCGCGAT
This sequence comes from Paulinella micropora, assembly GCA_019918135.1. NCBI lineage: Eukaryota > Cercozoa > Imbricatea > Euglyphida > Paulinellidae > Paulinella > Paulinella micropora. Next base: position 21,239 of record WBZZ01003352.1, read on the forward strand.
TCTGAGCTGTCTGGGTAAGATGTATCTGTCCCTTATGGCGGCGAGGCTTACGGCTTTCATCGATCAGCCGGGCAGGCTTCGCCCAGAGCAGGGTGGGTTCCGGCCAAAACGTAGTACGGGGGACCAGATTTTTGTCCTTAAGGAGCGTCTGCGCCTTAGACAACAAGCTGGCCTCCGTTCTTTCGTTTTGTTCGTGGATCTGAGAAAGGCATTCCCTACGGTTTGGCGGGCCGGGTTGTTTCAGAGGCTAACCCAGATGGGGGTACAGGGCAAATTCTATCGCATTCTGCGGCGTTTTTACCGAAGAACGTCATCGCGAGTGCTAGTCGATGGCGAACTCACTGGTGAAGTGCTGGAAGAGATGGAAGTTCAGCAAGGGTCGCCGTTGTCACCGTCGCTGTTCAACGTCTTCATGGATGAGCTAACGGTCCGAATCGCGAAAGAGTTGGAGATCGAGGACCTCAACCGCATCGAAGACATACGGACCCTGCTTTACGCCGACGACGTTGCGGTAATTGCGCATAGTGTCACGGAGCTTCAACAGATTGTAAATGTCGTGGCGACATTCGTGGAGGACTATCGGCTTGAAATCAACCTGAAACCGGGCAAGACGGAAGTCATGTCGATATACGGGCACGCCAAGTCAAAAAAGTCGCCCCCATGCGTGAGGTTCCGGGGCAAGGTTCTCAACGTCACCGACCACTACAAATACCTGGGAGTTCTGCTCACGGACACCCTCTCCGATAAACCGCAAGCGAAGCGGGCGGCGGAAATCACTGTAGCGGGAACGGCTGCCTGCTACCCCCTCTGGATTGCCCATGAAGTTCCAGCGCGTCTTCGGCTGATGAATTGGCAGCAAATGGTTGGCGCAAAGTTGCTTTACGCATCGGCTTTTTGGGATCTGCCGGGCGCCAACAAGCTGAGTAAGCTGGAGGGCGCGTTGGTAGCGCCCCTGCGGGTCATCTTGGGTGTTGGTACGCGCACAAGCGGCTGCATCACCAGGGGTTTAGGCCGCACGCCGAGTTTTAGCATCCTTGCCAAGGCGGCCCGGCTTCGGTTCCTAGGGCGCATCGAGTTACTGGGCAACACAGCGCTAACACGCAGGCTTTACAACACGGGTCGGTGCAAATGGAAGGAAGATACGGAAAATTTGATCTTAGCAGATCACAGGCTGCGGGAGGGCTTGGATGCGCTCAAGCGGGTCGTGAACGAAGATGGCACGGTAGATGATAAGGACTGGCGGGCCGCTCTGGCGAACTGGAACGAGGTGGTAAAGCAATGGTCTGTCCGGCAGGAAGTAGCTGGCTGGGAGCGGCAGGCTAAGCCCTCTGATGGGCTTAGGGTGCTGCTTAGCCAGATGTCTTCCCGCTCTGCTTTCCCACGTTGGCGGGCGCTGGAGGGGGGAAGTCACAACCTTATCAGAAGGCGATTGTTGAGCTGCAACAATCGCCTTCGCCTCTACCGATCCAAATTTGGCTCATGCTCGCCGGACTGCTCAAGCTGTTTCGCCTTGTGTGGCACTGAGGTTAACGAGTCGTTACGTCACTTCCTGCTGCATTGCCCAACGTTTGCGAGCTCTCGTGAGGCACTGTTTAAGTTTATCGATGAGGCGCAAGCCCGGCAGCCCCTCATGCTGAATCGAGGAGGGCTTTATCACAGGGAACTGCGGGAGGCAGAGGAGGAGATGAGGCTCTTCAAAGAGGAATGGCTGAAGGGGGAGGATGAAAAGATGGCGGCGATGCTCGGCGTTTTGTTTATCCCTGTCCCAGAAGAGGTGGAGGAGGAGTTAGGAAGGTTTGTTGCCACCATCTGGAAGGAGTGGGAGGAGTTGGAGGCGCAGACCAGGGAGGCAGAGGGGGCGGAGGAGGAGGAGGAGGTGATCGACCTCACGGTCGTTCAGGAGGTGGGTAGAAGGAGGGGAAGGCCTAGTCAGGTAGAATGTCTGGCTAGATCTGTTGTAGGTGGAGGTCAGCGCAGCGTCGCGGACTTCTTCTCGGCAGATAACTCCTCTCACTCCTTGCACCCACTTGCACATGCACAGCACGCTCATTTGCACATTGCACTGCCAGTCGAGTCTTTGGAGCGGAGCCGCGTCACCGAACGGTCCCGTGCTACCAATGGAGGCACATGTCCGACAGGATCAAAGGCCAATTGACTGATAAGTCTATTATTATTATTATTATTATTATTATTATTATTATTATTTTGAACATACCGGCCCGTCTGGAAGTGTTGGAACTGCCCTTGCGGGGGTGTCATTAGAGCCTATCGTCAATTCTTCGTACTCCCCTCACGGGTGAGACGATGGAGGCGCATGTGCAGAAATGCATCAGCCATTGACAGAGAAGCACTATTATTATTATTATTATTACAGTAAGCAAGGTTTAATGAGAAAGAGACGAAAGAAAAAAAGAAGAGCCTAATTCAAAAGATTTTTTTTTTTTTTTTTTTTTTTTTTGTTGCAGTAAGCAAGGTTTAATGAGACAGACGATAGAAAAAAAGAAGAGCCTAATTCACAAGAATTCTGGTTCCAAGGAACAACTCATAAGGAAATCTGGAACTAAGGTTCAACAGAAAGCTCCTGGAAAGAATAATATGGAAGGGAAAAGAAAGAGAAAAAAAGAAAGAAAGAAAGGAAGAAAGAGAAAAAGAAAAACCAGGAAAAGAAAGGAAAACGGACAAACAGTAAAGAAAGAAAAAAGCAAAAAACAAAAGAGAAGAGGAACAAAAAACAAAAGAAACAAAAGAAACAAACAAACAAGCGAAACAAGAGAAACAAAAAAAAACAACAATAGAGGCAGCAACAAACACAAAAGGCAAGCAAAACAAACAAACACAAGGCTAGACAGTGGCAAGGGAGACGATACTGAACTAGAAGGCAAGAGCGGAAGGCGCGAGAAGAAGTAAGACATAACTAACATGGGCGCAAGTGAGATCAATTGACAGTCAGTGAGACAGCCCTTAAGGAAACTGCAGCACCTAACGCAATTTACTAACACCCGAAGGCTGTCGTAGCCAGGAGGGTGGTGTGCAGAGCGTAGTAAGGCTCGACGTGGCGTACTCGCGACGCGATTATGCCGAGTGCTGCAGTATCCATAAGGACCAGCCCAAGCCTGGCAACCTCATAGACATGCAGCCTCAGGCTAGTCGAGCCAAACCACTCCGCACCCCACTCCCCTCATACTAGACCAGAAGAAACTCCACAAGCCACAACCATAAACATACAGTTGAGCCATGCTAGAACAAGCCCCAACCTAACAGGCAGCAGCAAGTAAGAAAAACGAAAAAAAAAAAAAAAAAAAAAAGATGGGAAAAGAGGGAAAAATAAAAGTAGTAATAATAAAATAATAATAATAATAATGGTAAAAATAATAATAATAGTGCTTCTCTGTCAATGGCTGATGCATTTCTGCACATGCGCCTCCATCGTCTCACCCGTGAGGGGAGTACGAAGAATTGACGATAAGCTCTAATGACACCCCCGCAAGGGCAGTTCCAACACTTCCAGACGGGCCGGTATGTTCAATAAAAATACTGGTCCAGAAATAGACCGGTATGTTCAATGAAAATACTGGTGGCACCGACGGGAATCGAACTGGCGACAGGGCCCAGATAATAATAATAATAATAATAATAATAATAATACTATATCTGAGGCGTACTGATGCAGCTAATGGCATATCCTCAACGGACATAAGCCTCCAATACCCTTGTTCGAGGTCCTCCACCCCCCCGTGTCAGTCTCTCGCCTGATGATCGGGGCCACCGATGGAGCTCCTGAGGGCAAGACTGCACTAAGCCGAGGTTATTCCGCAGTCCCAGCAACCTCTTGCAAGACGTCACCGAATGTGCAAGTGCATACACCAAGCGCGGTTGCTAGAGCTGCCTCAAAACCCCACCCATAACAATCTGGTGTCTGCTGGGTCCTGGGCTATCAACCAGCATATGCGGAGTTTAAGATCTTTTACGCGCGCAACGACCCTCCTCCCCAGCATCTACCACCGAAGGGTCATGAGTTGGCGTCACAGTTTAACGCCTTGAGGCCATTGGGCTGGAACTCTGTTTAGCAAGTGTGACTAGGTTTTTTCATCGGGATTTCCCTCAAATATGTCACAGTCAACACTCCAAGGCAGATTTACTATATCTGAGGCGTACTGATGCAGCTAATGGCATGTCCTCAACGGACATAAGCCTCCAATACCCTTGTTCGAGGTCCTCCACCCCCCGTGTCAGTCTCTCGCCTGATGATCGGGGCCACCGATGGAGCTCCTGAGGGCAAGACTGCACTAAGCCGAGGTTATTCCGCAGTCCCAGCAACCTCTTGCAAGACGTCACCGAATGTGCAAGTGCATACACCAAGCGCGGTTGCTAGAGCTGCCTCGAAACCCCACCCATAACAATCTGGTGTCTGCTGGGTCCTGGGCTATCAACCAGCATATGCGGAGTTTAGGATCTTTTACGCGCGCAACGACCCTCCTCCCCAGCATCTACCACCAAAGGGTTATGAGTTGGCGTCACAGTTTAACGCCTTGAGGCCATTGGGCTGGAACTCTGTTTAGCAAGTGTGACTAGGTTTTTTCATCGGGATTTCCCTCAAATATGTCACAGTCAACACTCCAAAATAATAATAATAATAATAATAATAATAATAATAATAATAATAATAATAATAATAGTGCTTCTCTGTCAATGGCTGATGCATTTCTGCACATGCGCCTCCATCGTCTCACCCGTGAGGGGAGTACGAAGAATTGACGATAAGCTCTAATGACACCCCCGCAAGGGCAGTTCCAACACTTCCAGACGGGCCGGTATGTTCAATGAAAATACTGGTCCAGATGGATCGGTATGTTCAATGAAAATACTGGTGGCACCGACGGGAATCGAACTGGCGACAGGGCCCAGATGGTAGAACTTGACCACTGGGCTATCACGGTGTCCAAATAATAATAATAATAATAATAATAATAATAATAATAATAATAATAATAATAATAATAATAATAATAATAATAATAATAATAATAGTGCTTCTCTGTCAATGGCTGATGCATTTCTGCACATGCGCCTCCATCGTCTCACCCGTGAGGGGAGTACGAAGAATTGACGATAAGCTCTAATGACACCCCCGCAAGGGCAGTTCCAACACTTCCAGACGGGCCGGTATGTTCAATGAAAATACTGGTCCAGACGGATCGTTACGTTCAATGAAAATACTGGTGGCACCGACGGGAATCGAACTGGCGACAGGGCCCAGATGGTAGAACTTGACCACTGGGCTATCACGGTGTCCATAATAATAATAATAATAATAATAATAATAATAATAATAATAATAATAATAATAATAATAATAATAATAATAATAATAATAATAATAATAATAATAATAATAATAATAATAATAATAATAATAATAATAATAGGCTTCCTCAGACTATAGCATCAGATCCAGATCCTGGACATGTGCCTCCATTGGGTCACCGGGGTCAGCCGATCCCAACGCATTGTCAGAACACCAAACAGACATAGCAGCAACAGCAACAGCAGGGGCAGATGGGGGCTGTGAAGTGCATGAAGAGCTAGATGCGAGGGTGTTAGCTGAAGAGAAGAACTCGGAGACACTACGCTGCGCTCCCGAACCCCTCTCTCTAGCCAGGACGTCCACACTGCGCGGACGGCCGCGCCGCGCAACATCAACGTCACTTGGGGGAGAGGTGGGACAGAAGCTGATGGAACCTCAGTGAGGTCAATCACCTCCTCGCCCCCATCCTCCACCCCAAGCTCCTCCCTTTTACCCTCCCTAGCAGACCAACACTCAGACACATATGATCCAAACAACACATCCAACTTTGGAGGGGGACGCAACGCTGTAACCCCTAACAACGCAGCAAGCCTAAAGTTACTGCGGAAGCGCGACTTCCCCTGAAAAAACTTACAAAACAATCGTGATTGATCCACAGGCGGCATATCATCCCAACCCTGCCGCACAGAGCCCTCCCGCTCCCGCCCAAGCAACACATCCTCCACCACAACCTCACCGCCTACGACCTCACCACCCTCCTCACTCCCTCCATCCCCCTCAGCAGCCCCCACAGCCATGCCACCGAGCCTCTGCATACTCAGCAACAGCTGCTTACGTCTCCTCTCATGCATGGGGCAATCCCATAAGAAGTGCGCAAGGGACTCATTGACATCATCATGACAACAGAAGCAGCGAGGGGACATGCCACTGACCAACTTGCTGCGGTACAACCGAAGGCGGTTGTTGCAGCTGAGCAACCTTCTCCGAAGCAGATTATAATGCGCATCATCAAGGGCTACCCATCTTGGGAACTCCTTAGTTCCAAAGACTTGTCTTAGGATGACTCGCAGGCCATCAGTAAGATCGCTGCCTGCCTCTCGCTTGTCCCACATCAGTTGCTGCACCATCTTGACGTCCTGCTGAAGGGCCCACTTGTCCACAGTCGAACTCCAACCCTCGAGGTCCTTCTCTGAGCTATTTAGGAGCTCCTGAAGCCCTTGTTGTAGATCCATTGAGTCCCTGATAGCGCCTTCGGCCTCCGCAGTCCAGTCGGATTTGACTTGAGATGCGATGACAGGAAATCGCTTCTCCGGTAGAACACGCAGCCGTCCATAGAACTTCAGTTGCGCCGCCCGCCGCAAACGCTCCGCACTCAAAGAGCGCGCCAGAAAGAGTGTAATCCACTTGCTTGTCTTAGGGCTGATGCCGAGAATCATCCTCATGGGGCGCAGCATTGCTGCCTCCAGCTTGGTAAGCTGCGATACGGGGGCACGCCAGACATCGAAGGCGTACTTCAGCTTGGCCCCCACAAGTTGATTCCAGCACATGAGACGATACCTAGCTTGTATCTCACCTGCACACCACAAAGAGTACCAACCTGCGGTGGCGACTTCAGTGACACGCGTAGCCCGCAGGGCCTGCTCCTTCCACTTCAGGTCGTCGGTGATAACCACTCCCAGGTACTTGTACTGACTGGTGACACAAAGCTTCTGGCCGCGAAACCACACCACGGGCTCACCTCGCTCCCTGATACTTGGTCGTTTCGCCTTGCTCGACGTGTAAATGGGCATGATTTCCGTCTTGCCGGGCTTCAAGTTGACTTCCAGCCTGTAATCTTCCGCGAACTTGGCCACAACATTGACCATCTTCTGGAGCTCGGTGCGACTGTGAGCGATGAGGGCCACGTCGTCCGCGTATAGAAGTGCCTTGATGTCGTTCAGCCGCTTCACATCCGTGATCTTGAGGGCACTCGCCAGCCGATCACACAGCTCATCCATAAAGACGTTGAAGAGTGTGGGAGAGAGAGGGGACCCCTGTTGGACGCCTACACCCTCCAGTACTTCGGGGGTGAGTGCTCCATCAACTAGCACTTGCGACGAAGTCTGCTCGTAGCACCTGCGTAGCGTGCGCCAGAACTTGCCCCTTACACCCAGCTTCCAGAGCCTCTCAAATAGACCATCTCTCCAAACAGACGGGAAAGCCTTGCGTAGATCGACGAACAGGACATACGACTCCCGCTTCTGCTGCTGACGCCCCTTCAACCTCTGCCAAAGGGTAAAGACCTGATCCGTAGTGCGACGCCCCGGGCGGAAGCCTCCCTGCTCTGGACGTAGCTTATCCGGGCCATCCAGGAAGAGCGTTAGACGAGTAGCTAATAAGGACAGATACAGCTTACCAAGGCAACTAATAATCGAGATATCCCTCCAGTTGTCAGGATCCGTAGGATCCCCACCCTTGGGGATATTGACGATGATTCCCTTGCCCCAAGCTTTTGGAGTCCTCTCGGCTTCTCGAATCCAGTTGAAGTACTGCGTTAAGTAGCCATTGATGTAGGCGCCGCCATACTTGAGCATCTCGTTCTTCACTTTGTCCTAGCCACAAGCTTTGTGGTTATTCAGGGCACGTTGCCTTGCAAGGACCTCCTCTTGCGTGAACGGCTTGTCCAGCTCTTCGCAAGTGTCTTCACCTACTTCGTGCTCCTTCATAGCCCGGGCCACCTCATCTCTGAAGCGATCGTTCCAGTGGAACTGCCGCTTAGCTTCGGCTTCCTAATAATAATAATAATAATAATAATAATAATAATAATAATAATAATAATAATAATGATAATATAATAATAATAATAATAACAACAATACTTTTTTTTTGTTTAACTTAGAATTTGAATCATTAGTGTGTTGAATTTGTAGTAAACTCAATAATAAAATGAGTCAGGGGAGAAAAGAGAGCAGAGATAAAATATAGGCTAATCACTTTTTTTTTTTTTTTTTTTTTTTTTTTTTTTTTTTTCCAGTAAGCAAGGTTTAATGACTCTCACTGTGAGAAAGACGAAAGAAAAATAAAGAAGAGCCTAATTCAAAAGAATTCTGGTTCCAAGGAACAACAGTACAAGCTCATAAGGAAATCTGGAACTTTTTTTTTCTTTTTTTTTCAGTCACTTGGAATCTTAAATGATTGTGATTAAATACATAATAATATAAATGGGCAGAATACGAGATAAGATCAACTATATATATTAATTAAATATATATATATATATATATATTATAATTAATATATAAAGGAAGAAATGAAATAAGCAGGCAAAAACAGGCAACCGCAAGGATACGATGAGGAAAAATGAGGACACATACATATGCACATACGTATACATATGCACATGCACATACACATACACATATACACATATACAAACACATACATATAACACAAACACATACACATACACATAACACATACACGTACACATCGTCATGTGCAGGCTTGAAGACCAAGCGAGGAGGGGTGTCTCGCGAGGACATTCAGAAAGCTCTGTTGGGAGAATCCTGGCCAGCCTCCATGGCACCTACGCTTTCGGAACAAGAAGCATCGGTAGCGGGAGACGATGCTGCCCTTGACTCCAAGACGAAAGCCAAGCAAGCGTCTCAGGCTGGGCGCAGAAAAAGCAAAATGGGCAAATGCGAAGTCTGTAACAAGGCGTGGACGATGACTCGCAAACACTGCCACAAGTGCTGTATAAATGTGTGCTCTGGCTGCTCCGAGTTGATTTCTCGTAAGCGGCTCTGCCTGCATTGCAAAGTGGGGCCAAAGCTTGCCAGGGAAGAAGACGTTCCCCAGGTTGCAACCGCAAGACCTTAGCATGCACCAACTTGAGAATTTGCATATACATAGAGTTGAACGTGATCATGTCATGAATCATTGCTTTCATTGCACGGAATTTTATACATCATAGAAAGGGACCTATGGCCCTCTAGATCTGCCGTTTTACCGTTCGTTTGCATCTCCGCTAACATGTAGGTGCTGCGATTCCTGCAAATGCTAGATGTGATTGCACCCCTCAGCCACAAACATGAGTCGCTGTCGGCTGCGGCACCAGCACCAGAACCTACAGAAGACTCTCAGGCTGAAGCCACACAGCCCCTCCCACTGTTCCGCCAGCCATCCACAGACATCAGCAGCGCGGAGCAAATCATGATTCCAAGCAGCGTGGGTGAGCGATACTCCGGCGTCATCTTCGCGCCTCGGGACCTGGGTTTCGGTTTTGGTGAACGCTGCTTGGCGGCGGGGGTCAAGTTCTCCCAGCGAAAAACTACAGAACTACTATTCCCACCAGGCTTCATGGCTGTGTTGGCCCCCCGACTCCTAAGTAAGAAACTGGGTCTTGAGGTATGGTGCGAAGAAGCTAGTGGATATCTCCTGACAATGTGTTTTCTTTTCTATGCCCTATTGATATTAAAATCTTCGAAAATCGTGTGCTTGCTGTGCAATTTGCGTGCGCAGCGCTTGGCAATCTACTTCGGCACGCACGAGTTTTGTTTCAGAGAGGTGGACCAGCCGCGCACAGGCGACAAGGGAGCGGTGCGTGTGGTGCCGGACGAGCAAGGACGCGAACTTTTCCTGTCCGTCTACATGAGTTACAACATGCATTTGCAAGCTCCATTTGACTGTAGACAATGTGGCAATGTACTTGTGCATCCATGTGTAATATGACGCTTAAATCATTTATCAGCACATGTGCAAACCAAAGTGTTGATTTGCATAGATTGCATGCATGATTGCAATCAATTCCATGCTTGTTGGTTCACAGGTGTGTGGCGGGTTCGAAGGGCTTCTTGTGTCACTACGCGTCCAGCTTCGTTCAAGAGGTGCTCACAGTGCTTCGCCTTCCTCGCTGGGGCCGCGCAGAAGAATCGGCCTGTGTCGCACACTTGCTCTGCCAGAACTGTGTTCTGAAAGGACGGGGCCCTCCCAGGGACACGTCGCAGGCTGTCGATGAGATCTGCGAAGTGCTGGACGAGCAGCCATGGGCGACCGGGAGCGAGGGCTTGAGTGTGCTTTGGGGCTTGAGCAGGCATCATGATGTGCGTGGCCAGGAAGCAAAGGCTGGTTGGAGTTTCTTTCTCAGCCATTCACACAGAGATGAAGAAGCCAAACTGATCGCCATTGAGCTGCTTGATTCGCTTCGCAAGGTAGGCAAACCTTGCTGGCAGGAAGGGGAGGAGGACAACAAACGAAGCGTCAATGATACAGAAAAGCTTAAGGCAATACGGACTTCGGACGTCTTCATAGCGGTTGTGACCGACAACGGACAGAACAGCTACTTTTCACAAGCGTCATGCCAGGAAGAGATCCGCTGTGCCGTGGACGCGGGCAAAGTCATCGTTCCTGTCGTGCGCAGAGACGACAAGCTCGAAATTGGGAAGCTCATAGAAAAGGGCAAGAGCGAGGACTAGATCTTGGTGGCTTTGATTTTTGCACTTTCGACTGCGAGAAGGAGTCGCTGAAAGACGCCAGCGTGAAGGAAATTGTGGCCAAAGTCAATGCTGCCTTTCTTGAGCAACACGGGTCCATGGTACCGGTTTCTGAGAATGGCGATGAAATTAAGCAAAATAGCAAACAAGAAAGCACACGCTTGGGAAATGAAGCAGCACAAGAATGGCCCTTGGGAGAGAGCTATGTCTGTGCCAGAGACGGAATCAAGCATAAACAGTATGCGCCGGAAGCTGACTGGGACTTCTTCTTGAGCCACACTCAGAGAGATAAAGCAGCCGTAGTGACCGCGGGTGAGCTCTACACTTCGATGGGTAAGATGGGCAAGTCTTGCTGGCTGGACGTGGAGATGGAAAAGCGAGACGAGAATGCCATGGAAAAGGGAGTACAAAAATCGAAAGCATTCATCGCCATCGTGACCGACGACGGAAAGAATAGTTACTTCTCGCGAGAGTTCTGTAGAAAAGAGGTACGTTGGGCACTAGCCGCGGGCAAGGTCATCATCCCTGTCGTGAGCAGGGATGACCATTCAAAGATTGAGCAGTTCAAAGCAGAAAGCAAAAGGCATGGCCTAGATTTCAGTGGCCTTGATTTCTGCACCTTTGACCGCAGCACTCCGACCCACAAGCGAGCCAGCGTGGAGGAAATCGTGAAAAGACTGGCACAGGTAAAATAGATTGAATCATCTTGTTGCGGCGGAGAGAGAGAGGGGGGGGGGGGGGGGGAGGTGAATACTGAAATAGTAGGCTCCTTAACTCGTGATTTTTCGGTCAGATTAGTATTGTCCATGCCCTTCAATGGGTTGCTAGCTATGGCACATTGCTTATCTTGATAAATAATAAATTTAATCATACTACGTTTTCTGTCACATAGTTCTTCAGCGTATTAATATCAAAAATAATTAATGTTACATTGAACTCACTACATTCTCTTACGCTTCCCACTTATCCCTACTAGTGGTAAGCATCCTGTACGAAAAGGTCTGCTAGTGTCAAAAAGATACGTAAGCAGAAAAGAAATGAAGCATCATCATCAATCTACGAAAGGGCCTAGCCTAGAATCTGAATGCGGCTGGCCGCCGCTTATTATTAATATTTATGATAATATTAATGAGGTCCTAATCATTTATTAATATTATAATTATTAATTAAATTGTTAAAGATAAACGGACATCGTCATCAGTTACGTCAGGTAGCTCATCATGTGTTCCACTAAAGCACTTTTAATTAAATTTATTTATTATTACTGGGTATAATAAATAGCAGTATTAATATAATTTATTATATACCAGTATTAATATTGTATTGTAATACTATGATGAATTAGGCGCCTCATAACCAACAATTTTATTTTAAACGATTAATTAATATTTTTTTCCCTGAAAAATTGTTAAATATTATAATATTTTTTTATTAATACTAATATTAATATTAACACATTTTTCTCTTGCATTAATAACATATATTAATATCTATATAAGATTTTTCTCTTGTATTAATAACTTAAATATTAATATATTAATATATATATACCGTGCCTGACTGAAGGGGCGCGGAGGGAGCAGGATACAACAGAATTCATTCTGAAAATGTTAGATCATATTTTTTACTAATATTAATATATTAATAACACATTTTTCTCTTAGTAATAACATAAGATTTTTTCTCCTGTATTAATAACTTAAATATATATACATACCGAGTGAAGGAGCGCGGAGGGAGGGGGCAGTATACAGCAGAGTTCATTCTCACGCGCGCTACAACAACCCCCTGCCACCCCTCCTCCCTTCCGCGCGTCCGCCTGCAAAAAAAACTATTATATAATATTTCTGAATTTCTGGTTTCTGATTTTACAGAAAATGCTGATGTATTAATAGCACTTATTGCATTGGTGTGCTACAGCACTAAGATATGACTAGGTACATTCAAGCGTCAAACTCAATCATCGAATTTGATTTAAGGGTCAGATTTCAGATTAGCGGTCAGATTTTAGATTAGTGGTCAGAATTCCGAGTCAAATTAGTTCAATTTAACGTTAACATTTCGCAAAATTATGCAGATTTTGCGGACGGATATAGCAGTCAAATTGAACTCATTTGAATTCTGACTGCTAATCTGAAATCTGGCCGCTAATCTGAAATCTTGCCCTTAACTCAAATTCTATGACTGAGTTTGACACTTGAATGTACCCAGTAATAGGAAAAAAACTTCATTGTTCGTTTTCTCGCGGCGTGCTTACCCCCTTGCAGCTGTAGCACGCCGCCCGCAGCGCGTCCAGCATATGTGGCAACAATCAGAAATCCATCATTCAGAACCTCCTGCAACCATTTGCAAAATCAGAAATCAGAAATTCCGAATTGTTTTTCTTTATTCTCTTTGTCAGAGGGACGGACGAACAGGCTGGATGAAGGGTGCACGAAAATTTTTTTATGTTCTCTCGCGCGTTCCCCCCCCCCCCCCCCCCCCCACTCCGCCTCGTACACCCTTCCTCTCGCCATCCCTCGTCCAACACTCTCCCCGCCCGGCCGTTCAAAAACCAATATAGCAAACAGTACTCGCCAGAGAGTGCTGCAGTGTCACTCCGCGCTCGCTCACTCGCTCACTCGCTCACTCACCGCCCACTCACCTACTCGCTCAGTCACTTGCTCTCACCTACTCACTCACTCACTCGCTCACTCCTTCACTCACTCCTGCATTCGCTCACTTGCTCACTTACTTAAATCACTTATTCACTCACTCAACCACTCATTCACTTATTCACTCACTTACTCACTTGCTCACTTACTCGCAGAAATCATAAAGTCAGAACTCTGTTTTCTTCTGTTTTTGCAGGCGGACGGGAGGAAGGGGGGGGGGGGGGGGGGGGGGCACTCGCGCCCGCACACACATACACACACATACACATACACACACATACATACATACTTACATACACACACACACACACACACACACACACACACACAGGGGGCAGGGGACAAAACATTTTGTTTCTTCCTTCTCGCGCGCGTTGGCCCCCTCCCTTCTGCGCGAAAAAAAAAAAAACTATTTCCAAATTAGGAAAAATTTTCGCTCTCTCGCGCGCTTCCCCCTCGCAGCTGTAGCACAACCCCTGCAGCCCGTGCAGCATGTCTTTGCCAAATCAGAATCAGCAAGTTGGAACTCTGTTTCTTTTTTTCCTGACGGACGGGCGGAACGGGGGGGGGGGGGGGGGTGGAAGGGGGGCGAGGGTGGCGGGGAGAGAAGGAGGGGGCAGGGGAAACTTGTTTTGTTCTTTTGCGCGCTTCCTTCTTGCTGCAACCCGTGCAGCATGCCTTTGCAAAATCAGAAATGAAAAATTCGGAACTCTGTGCTTTTTCTTTTGGTTCCGGACGGACGTACGGGAAGGGGGCATAGGTAAAAAATTTGCTTCATTCTCGAGCTCGCTCCCCCCTCTCTCCCGCCCTCCATCAGGCGGGGGGCGGGGGGGGGAACCGATTTCCGAGTTTCTAATTTCTAACTTTGCAAACAACATGCTGCTGTAGCACGAGTTGCAGGCAGAGCCGCGAGCCCGCTCGCCACAAATCTTTTTTGGCTCTACCCCCACCCCTCCGCCTCGTACAAGCTCCCTCTCGCCCATCCCTCGTCCACCATTCTCGCGCCAGACACAAACTAACCTAGCTAACAGCCAGAGTGGGGTATGGTGCCACCCGCCGCTTACTCACTCGCTCACCTACTCGCTCACTCACTCGCTCACCCACTCACTCACCTGCTCACATATTTGCTCACTCACTCACGCATTCACTCACCCACTCATTCGCTCACTCACTCACTAACCACTCACTTGCTCACTCACTCACGTACTCGCAGAAATCAAAAATTTGGAACTCTGTTTCTTTTTTTCCCGGACGGACGGCGGAGGTGTGTGTGTGGTGGGGGGGGGGGGGGGGGGGGGGGGGAAGGGAGGGTGCAGGGGACCATTTTTTTTTTTTTTATTCATTCTCGCGCGCTTTGCCCCCCTCCCTTCCGCGCGTCCGTCTAGGAAAAAAAAAAAAAAAAAATCAAATTTCTGGGATTTTGCAAACAGCATGCTGCCGTAGCACGGGTTGCAGGGGTGTGCTACAGCACCATGCTAAGGAAGCAATTGTTCGCTCTCTCGCGCGCTTCCCCCTTGCAGCTTCAGCACACTCCCTGCAGCCTGTGCAACATGTCTTTGCCAAATCAGAAATCAGAAATTCGGAACTGTTTTTTTTCTTCTTTGTTTTCGGACGGACGGGCGGAAGGACGGGAGGGGGGGGGGGGGGGGGGGTGAAGGGGCAGGCGAAAGAATTTTTTTGTTCTCTTGCGCGCCTTCTTTTTGCAGCTCTAGCGTACCCCCTGCAACCCATTCAGCATGTCTTGGCCAAATCAGAAATCAGAAATTCTGACTGTTTTTTTTTTCTTTCTTTTTCTCTGACAGACGGACGGGGGAGGGGGGGGGGGGGGGGCGAGAAGGAGGGAGAAGGGGGGGGGGCATTTTTTTCATGGATTTTAGCAGATTCCTGAGCCTCCCCCCTTCCCCTCCCTCCCGCCCGTCTATCAAGCGGGGGAAACAAACCGATTTCCGAGTTTCTATTTTCTTACGTTGCAAACAACATGCTGCTGTAGCACGAGTTGCAGGGGTGCTACAGCCGCGAGCCCCCTCGCCAAAAATCTTTTTCGCTCTGCCTCCACCCCTCCGCCTCGTACACGCTCCTTCCCGCCCATCCCTCGTCCAACACTCTCGCCGCCCGCCAGACAAAAACCAACCTAGCTTAACTGCCAGAGGGGGCTGTGGTGCCCCCCTGCCGCTCACTCACTCGCGCGCACCTACTCACTCACTTGCTCACTCACTTGCTCACTCACTTGCTCACTCACTTGCTCACTCACTTGCTCACTCACTTGCTCACTCACTCATTCACGCATTTGCTCACTCACTTGCTCACTCACTCACTTGCTCTCTTACTAACTCACCCACTCACTTGCTCACTTACTCACTTATTCACTCACTTGCTCACTCGTACTCGCAGAAGTAGGAAATTCGGAACTCTGTTTTATTTTTTCTACTTTTTTCGGACATACGGCGGAAGGGGGGGGGAGGAGGGGGGGGGGGGGGGGGGGTGGGGCGGAGGGAGGGGCAGGGGACCGAAAAACCTTGTTTCTTCATTCTCGCGCCTGTTGCCCCCTCCTTTTCGCGCAGGAAAAAACAACTGTTTCCGAAATTCTGTTTTCTGATAATGCAAACAAACGTGCTGCTGTAGCACGGGTTGCAGGGGTGTGCTACAGCACCATGTTAAGGAAAAAAATTCTGCTCGCTTGCGCTCCCCCTTGCAGCTGTAGTACACCCTCTGCAGCCCGTGCAGCATGTCTTTGAAAATTCGGACCTTTTTTTTTCTTCTTCTTTTCCCCGGACGGACGGGCGGAAAGGGGGGAGAGGGGTGAAAACTTTTTTTGTTCTCGCGCGCTTCCTTCTTGCAGCTGTAGTACACCCCTGCAACCCGGACAGCATGTCTTGCAAAATCAGAAATCAGAAATTCGGAACTCTGTTCCCCCCCCCCCCCCCCGCCTCTTTTTTTTCGGACAGACGGACGGGAGGGGGCATGGACTTTTTTTGTTTCATTCTCGAGCGCGCTTTCCAACTCCCCCCCCCCCCCCCCCCCCCCCCCCCGCCCGTCCATCAGGCAGTGAAAAAAACCGATTTCCGGATTTCTGGCTTCTGATTTGCAAGCAACATGCTGCTGTAGCACGAATTGCAGGGGGTGCTACAGCCGCGATCCCCCTCGCCAGAAATCTTTTTCGCTCTCCCCCCGAACCCTCCGCCTCTCGTACACGCCCCCTCTCGCCAATCCCTTGTCCAACACTCTCGCCGTCCGCCAACCTAGCTAAACAGCCAGAGGCCGCTTACTCACTCGCTCACCTACTCGCTCACCTACTCGCTCACTCACTCGCTCACCTACTCACTCACCTGCTCACTCACTCGTTCACTCACTCACTTGCTGACTCATCAACTCACTCACTAACTCATTCACTCATTCACTCACTCAGTCACTTGCTCACTCACTCTCTTGCTCACTTGCTCACTCACGTACTCGCAGAAATCCGAAATTCGGAACTCCGTTTTTTTTCTTTCGGACGGACGGCGGAAGGGAGGGGGAGGGCGGGGCGGAGGGAGGGGGCAGGGGACAAAAGAAATTGTTTCTTCATGGTCGCGCGCGTTGCCCCACTACCCTCCGCGCGGGGAAAAAATTCCGCATTTCTGATTTCTGATTTTGCAAATCACGTGCTGCTGTAGCACGGGTTGCAGGGGTTGTGCTACAGCACTATGCTAAGAAAAAAAATTATTCGTTCTCTCGCGCGCTTCCCCCTTGCAGCTGTAGCAACCCCCCTTGCAGCCCGTGCAGCATGTCCTTGTCAAATCAGAAATCAGAAATTCGGAACTCTCCTTTTTTTTCTCTTTTTTTCCGGACGGACGGAGGGAAAGGGGGGCGTGAGAGGAAGGGGCCAGGGTAAAAAATTTTTTGTTCTCTCGCGCGCTTCCTGCTTGCAGCTTTTGCATAACCCCTGCAACCCGTGCAGCAATCCTTGCAAAATCAGAAACCAGACATTCGGAACTTTTTTTTTTTTTTTCCTGGACGGATGGACTGGGGCCCCCTCCCTCTCGCCCGTCAGTCCGGGAAAGAAAAAACCAATTTCTGACTTTCTGATTTCTGATTAAAAGGTTGCAGGGGTGCTACAGAAGAAAGTGCTGCCGGATTTGCTTTTTTTTTTCGTTTTGGCGCACCTTCCTGCTGGAGCTTGTCCTAAGGCTCCTTGTCTGTGCTATTACTACTCTACATGTTTTCATCTTCTTGGCAGTGCTTTCTCTTTCCTCCTTGCTTCTTCCTTCTTCGATTCCTTCCTCTGCCTTCTTCCTTCTTCCTCCTTCCTCCTTCCTTCTTCCTTCTTCCTTCCTGCTTCCTCCCTCTTTCTTCCTCCCTCCTCCCTCCGCAGCGGTTTACTCTCTATCATCCCCGTTGACCGAAGACACGGAGCCAAATGAATGATTGTCCGGGTTGCTGGGATCCCTTGTGGGCAATACTAGTAGTCTGGCACCTTGCAAAAGCCTACCAAAGGACGTGCGAAACTATTTGGAGCGTTAATACAAACACCAACACACCAACACACGCCCACGCACACACACACACACACACATAGGTACATAATACGTGCATACAAATACTTAATAAAAACAAACACACGAACACACACATAATACATATACACATACACACACAAAGACAAACACAAAGAAACATACCAAACGCACATGCACACACTCACGCTCACACACAGACTCACACACATACAAACATACACACAGAATACATGCATACAAACATAATACATACATGCACACATAAACACACACAAACACACACACACTCGCGCCCGCACACACACACACACACACACACACATAGACATACACATACATACATGCATACATACATGCTTACATACACACACACACATACACACACAAAGATCAACACACACATACACACACACACACACACACACACACACATAGACGCACACCCTCGCCCCCACACAGACATATACACACAAACTACATAAATATGTACATACATGACATACATAACATACAGGTATGAACACTTACATGCATATGACATATGTATGTACATACACACATACACACAAACACAAACACAAATACACACTCACGCACACACAGACACAAACACCAAATACACAGATACACACTCACGCACTACATACATACATACAAGACATACATGCAAGACGTACATTCTGGTGTTATTGTTATGTTATGTCTATACTTAATTCCATACAGTATTTCTTTTGTATGTATATGATGAGTGTTGGCGAGAACTTTGGGGTGGAAGAATAAGAATCCTAGTGACTCTTGTGGGCACTATGTCTGGCACTTAGACGAGGCCTACAAAG
>WBZZ01003352.1:42500-44879 GCA_019918135.1 Paulinella micropora
GAGCAGATAGGTGTTTAGCAGTTTTTTGAAAGAGGAAATAGCGTTAGTGTCTTGAGGATGGCTCTCTCTCCAGTTGTGTTTCTGATTTCGCTTTTGATTTCTCTTTTTTCAAACGCATTTATTTCTCTTTGCAATAGTATAATTTGTAATGGTGCAATATGTAATTAAAATCCATACTTACGTAGGTACAGATACACACAAGTACTCACACACAGACAGACACACATAAATAGTACATACATACACATGCACAAAAATACCAACACACACACACACACACACACACACACACGCGCGCGCGCGCTCGCACACACAAAAGCACCAACACACGCACTCACGCCCACGCACACACACACACACACACACACACATACACCCACAATACATACATGCAATACGTGCATCTAATGCATCATACATACATACAAAGTCATACATACATACATACATTTTTGTATTATGTATATACTTAATTTTATAACTATTTATCTTATACAATCAGGTTTTTTGTTCTTGCTCGGTGGTTATTTATATTGACGTTTGTGATTGTTGCTGGTTTTCCAGCCAGGCCGCGATGCTCCTCCCTCCCTCCCTCTCTCAGTCTCTCTACACAAATTCACACACTCTCTCTCTCCTCCCCTACCCCCTCACTCTCTCTCTCTCTCGCTTTTGTTTGAGAGAGAGAAAGTAGTAGTATAGTTGGATTAGGGTTGGATAGTAGTATTAGTAGTTGGATTAAGGTTAGATAGTAGTAGTACCAGTTGGACTAGGGTTAGATAGTAGTAGTAGCAGTTGGATTAGGGTTAGAGAGTAGTAGTAGTAGTTGGATTAGGGTTAGAGAGTAGTAGCAGTAGTTGGGTTAGGGTTAGAGTAGTAGTAGTAGTTGGGTTAGGGTTAGAAAGTAGAAGAAGTAGTAGTTGGGTTAGGGTTAGAGAGTAGTAGTAGTAGTAGTTGGATTAGGGTTAGATAGTAGTAGTAGTAGTAGTAGTAGTAGTAGTAGTAGTTGGATTAGGGTTAAAGAGTAGTAGTAGTGGTTAGATAGTAGTAGTAGTAGTAGTAGTAGTAGTAGTAGTAGTAGTAGTAGTAGTAGTAGTAGTAGTAGTAGTACTAGTTGGATTTGAGAGTAGTAGTTGGATTAGGGTTATATAGTGGTAGTAGTAGTAGTAGTAGTTGGATTAGAGTTAGAAAGTAGTAGTAGTAATTGGATTAGGTTAGATAGTAGTAGTTGGATTAGGATTTGAGAGTAGTAGTAGTTGGATTAGGGTTATATAGTAGTAGTAGTAGTAGTAGTAGTTGGATTAGAGTTAGATAGTAGTAGTAGTAATTGGATTAGGGTTAGATAGTAGTAGTTGGATTAGGGTTAGGGTTAGGATTAGGGTTAGGGTTACCTACTCCTTCCCCGCTCACACACACGCATTCACTCAGTCTCTCTCCTCCCCTACCACCTCACCCTCTCTCTCTTTCCTTCTTGTTTGCACCCTTGCATTCCTCTCTCTTCTCTCTTTCTTTCTCTCTCTCTCTCTGTCTTGTTTTTTGTTTGAGAGAGAGAAAGGAGAAAGGAGGGCAGAAGGGAGAGGGGGGGGGGGGCAATGAAGGGGGTTTTGCTTGGGATGACCAAGGGAAGGTACACCGCCGCCTGTCTCTCTTGTATCTCTGTCTCTCTGTCTCTTTTATCAGACTGACGAGGGGAGTGTGATATGGACTGGTTGGGAGAGGGAAAAAACAAAGACAGGGCGGGGTTTGGGGGGGGGGGGGGGGGGGGGCAAGAGAAGATGCGGGGCAGGCCGAAAGCAAAAAGAGCGAGGGGGGGACAGGAGTCGGGAGGGAATGGGGGAGGAATGGGACAAAGAAAATGATTGACCAGGATGAAAAGAAGATTTTTTCTTTTAGCGAAGCGGGTGGCCAGCGGCACGTAAAAATTCGACCTTGCTAATTCACGTAAACTTTTTTTGCGCGTAAATTTGCAGGGTCAGCGGTTCCACGAAATTTTTCTTCGCTCGTCGTGGGATTTTGTTCTTTCTTTTCCCTCCTCGAAGTTGCCCCCCCGGGGGGGGGAGGCATCTGATCGGGAAATTCTTTTGCTGCCCTTCCCCCCCCCCCCCAAAAAAAAAAAAAAAAACGAGGAACAATTTTTTCTGCCCCTCCCCCCCCCCCCCGCCCGGCCTTCCCAACAAATCAAGTAACCATTTTTGTCTGCCCCCCCCCGGGGGGGCCTTCCCCGGAAATCAGCGGGAAATAATTTTTTGGCGGCCGAGGGTCTGAATTTTTTGCGCCCCCCCCCTTCCCCTCGGGGAATGGGAGAATTTGGGGGTCTGAATTTTTTGCGGCCCCCCCCTCCTCCCCCCTCCCCCGGCCTTCACCCAACTTCGGGGGAAACTT
>WBZZ01003353.1:37500-47500 GCA_019918135.1 Paulinella micropora
CGCTAAGATGGATGAGTTACAAGCAAGCATTGCTCTGCTCGAAGAAAAAAGTCAATCAAAGACACGATGACTGCACCAATCTCGGAACAGCTGGGTCGCAAACAAACCAAAGATAACGATAGCGATAACTCGTCTGAGTCTGCGTCGACGTCGGAGCCAGAGTCGGAGACATCTGCGACTGCATCTTCTACTCCGAACAAAACAGTAGTTGGAAAGAAACGAAAATCAACAGCAGAGCTGTCTCCGCCACCATCAGCGAAAAAAGCTAAGGCAGGTAGCATGACTCCAACTGCTATCACATCCTCACCATCTGAAGCGGCAAAATCCAGAGCCGCGGCAAAGAAAAACACTTAGGGAGACGGGGGAGACTTGACGCAGTGCGTTACTAGACTTTATGCACTGTTCAGGCGAGTGCGAAGAATCTACCCAAGACTTGCCTACCCCTCTCAAGAAGACCTTAACTCCAGTACAATCACTAGTGGAAAAAATGACAAACGATGTAGCGATAGCGTTTGCACCTCTAGCAAATCTCTGGTAAATATCCTTCTTAGAAAAGCAAATTTCTACTGTATTAAAATCAAATCGCTGGCAACAACTTCGCACGGCAGAATAGTATGGAAAGTATTCCGGTTGTCTATGATGGTACAACACTTTCTGAAAATGGCATCCATACCGGTGACGGATTCGAAATGGATAAAAGCTAAGCTGACGATGATTAATTCCGAACGTCGACAGCTTACATGCTTTCGATTTTCTTGATCAACCGGGTAATAATCATGGAGCAAACTTTGGTTGTCTACTGCATTTACTCACCACTGACAAATTTAGATTACGTGGGTGAGACGTCAAACTTCTTGTTTAGAATGAAACAGGAATTCAGACAAATGCGAGCATGGAAACATTCAAAATCCAGCTCTCACTCAGACCAGCAACTGTCAGAATGGCCGGTCAGTTTGGCTATGAACATTTTATGGCAAACTACCTTACAAAACAAAAGGTGGGAAGCTCATTCAAAGTCAATTCGAGTGCAAACAGAAAAGTCCTTCATTCAATAGCTAACGCCAAAAATGAATAAAAATCGACCAGCTTACATGCAACACTTCAAAGCAAACAAGGCATACAAGCCACAAACTTCGCAATCTCTCCCAATACAAGAACGCAAAAAAAGCAAAACCATGTGTGTGCGGGCGCAACGCTGCTCAATGTTGCTCAAAGTTATGCTGGATGCTCAATGGATTGCACAATCATATTGCCAATCTAACTTTATGGGTGGGGTGTAACGGTATCACTCAACACTTCTCTCCCTCTTTGACCTCCCTTCTTGATCACTATGACAATAATGGCAAGATCATGGTGAAAAGATATGGAAAAGGAGGAGATAAAACAGATTCTGACTATATGAACAGGGTGTACCGCAACACAAAACTATATGAGCCAAATGAACGAGCACAACAAAGACAACGACAGTCACACTCGTCTCTAACTTGGACTGGGGCATATTGTCGTTTATCCTCCTCTCTAGCCAAAGAGGTATTATTATTAAATAGACAATCATGGGCCTTGCGAATTGACTCAAGAGGAGCAGTTCTTGACAAGGCAGTCAATGTCGAAAAGCTATGGTATCATCCAAAAGCATGGGAACGTGATATGAAGAAAGCAACCAGACAGCAGGCAATACACGTATGGGCACAGACTCAACAAATGCCTCACTAGAAAATCAAAGAACGAATTGCGCGTATTGTCAGATCTCGACTCCTACGTTACCCAGAGATCCTCAAGAGCTCTAACTATACTATGAAAATGCTGTTCATAGAACACCTACCCAGAAAGGAGCTCAAAGCAATACCAGCAATCATTCTGCAACACGTCACCATGCCACAACAAACAAGGATGTCTGTACTATCACTTGCAAAGATAATACAAAAGAACTCACCATCTATTGCGACTCGGAAGGCTTTGATAAACATTCACATGTGGATTGACGGTTTTGACTTTCAGTTTTTCGAACAACCTAAATGCTCCCCACTTTGCAAAAATGGAAAGCATTTCCGTTCGAGACTGAAAGACATGGAAGGAGAGATGGTAGGAAGACTACATGCATCCGCAATTTCCTCTCTCGACTGTGACAATGCGCAAAAAGAATTCTGGATCGGTGTCAAAATTATGTTGCCCAAATCCGTGACATCATTTTTGGTAAAAGGCCAAGTCAGGCTGATGGTCGGACCGACCGTTCCAAATTTTGACTGACATAAATCAGCAACAAGATGCACAGATTCAGACAGAAAAACATGCATTGTTCACTGTACTGCAATCCATGGGAACAACAAAAGCGGCAGGCAATATCATTTTACGAAATTTGCAAAATTTATGGGATGAAAACCAGCAAAATTTTGGAAAGCATACTACAAATAAAAACCAAAGAATAAGTTGGAATACTTTACAATCAGTGAAAAATTACATCGAAAAGAACAAACTGGTTGTAAAGGACCTCGACAAAAACAAAAACCAGTTGTGGGTAGAATGCCCTGTTATGCTATGGCAAAGGTTGAAACAAGAAGCGGTAGAATCCCCGTGTTTCAAAGCAGGCAGCATGACAGAACAACAGATTTTACGCAAGTACAGACACGAACACAATAAAAGAAATCTCGGTCGCTTTGCTCCATTGAATAAGAAAGGGGAGGTCAACAAAGTTATGACATCTCCAGGACAAAGATCCGGAAAACAAAACACGATTAATTTGTATTCAGTCTCGCTCACAAGGTCGAAAGACACTAAAATACGCGGCCAAAGCCTTGAACTTTCTCGTTATGCAAGTCACAAAATACGTGCCAAACTCCAATCTCAATAAGCTTTCAGATCTCAAAGGAAAAATGAAAAAGGCCCAGACTTTGTTTCAGAAATTAGAAAAGAATTTGAACGTCGAATTAAATGTTCAAGCTTTGTCATTTGATGTGAAACAAATGTTCACTTGGCTAGATAACAAAGAGATCATCATGTCTATCCACTGGCTTTTCATGATTTTGCGTCATTATGAAGCCACTGGAAAAAGAGGAAAGCTTAGAGGGGAAAAAATACAAGTGTCAAAAACGTTGCGACTTGATGTGAATGGAAGGATGAAACATGATGTAGGTTGGCACCATAGTGCCTCACGAGACGACTATGTCGTCTTCAGTTTTCAGGACTTACTCGACATAGTCGAGATGGATCTGAACAATACTTACTTCATGATGGGGAACGCTTGCTTTCATCAAGTTAAAGGTTGCCCGATCGGAGGCTATCTTTCCTCCCCATTGGCCCAAATAAAATGTATTTTTGATGAGTTTAGATTTCTTACTGTACTACGTAGACAAAATCTATCTGAATTTTTATACTGCATTCGACAGGTTGACGATCTACTTTTTCTTCTTGTGACTCCATCAGACGACCAAACAGTTTTAGAACGTCTGACACCCCACATACAGTCACTCAGGCATCTAGAATATAAGCACGCGCAACCCGTATAAACGGGTGTCTAGAGCTTGAAGAACAAGAAGTAGATGTTGACGAACGATTTTATAAACTTGTTTTTGCTGGGAGTGACTTAAGAATTGGTAAGAAGTTAGATTTTGGCTTTCATTCTCGCCCCCTATCTATCTACCAGAATATAAGAACGGGAAGGGAAAACCCGTTTGGTTTTTTGGGGAAAAAATTATCACCGATAACCCCGCGATATTTTTGGGAAAAAATATCACCGATAGACCGGTGACAGTTGTGTTGCTCAGTCCAGTCTTCCCACGTCTTACTTATTTCTTACCATCACGGGAAAAAAATCAGGCTTTTGGACCCGGCCTGAATGGTATGGTCACTTGACTGTGGAAAGTGACCATGACCACACAAAAAGTTGGGACGGTCCACGGCCACGTGGCCAGCATTGTGGCAGCCATGGCCTGGAAAAATTCAATGGCTAGCACAATGGGCCACAGCGCTCTACAGTCAAGTGACCACACCATTCAGGCCGGGTCCAAAAACCTTATTTTTCACATTTTTTTCCCGCTGTGGTAATAAATAATATTTACAGGAAAAAAATATCACCGATAACCCGGTGATATTTGTGTTGCTCAGTCCAGTCTTGCCACGTCTTACTTGTCGAATTTTTTTTTTTTCGTCGAAATCAATACGTGAAAGACGGGAAACGAACTGGGCAGAGAAATTTCGCCGCTATCCGCGGTGATTTCCCCGAAAAATTACCTTACTTACTTACTTACTTACTTGCTTACTTACTTGCTTACTTGCTTACTTACTTACTTACTTACTTACTTACTTACTTACACTTACTTACTTACTTACTTACTACTAGGACATGGCCGCATATGTTACATCCTCTTACTTACTTACTTACTTAC
This sequence comes from Paulinella micropora, assembly GCA_019918135.1. NCBI lineage: Eukaryota > Cercozoa > Imbricatea > Euglyphida > Paulinellidae > Paulinella > Paulinella micropora. Next base: position 41,883 of record WBZZ01003353.1, read on the forward strand.
TTACTTACTTACTTACTTACTACCACATTTTTGCTTTTCTTTTCCCCTACATATTTTTGCCTGTCAGGACGAGTGAAAAATTTCGGCCAGGAAATATTTGGGCCAGTGATTTGCCACCGCAGAATACGTTGCTTTTGCACAAAACTTTGGGTGGCCGGAATTCTTCCCCACCTTTTCACCGCAAGATACGTTGTTTTTTGGCCGAAATTTGTGGTTGCCGAAATTTTTCGCTGTTCCTTATACATGTAATGTACTGCCTGAGTAATGCGACCGTTTCGCGCTGTTAGATTATATGCTAGGCCCAAAACCACAACCACAACCAAAACCAAAACAGCGGCAGCATGTTGGTCTTGTTTTGGTTTTGGTAACCCGCGTGAAATGATGCATTGTTTTTGGCTGTTTTTCCCAGCATCTATATATCTATCTATCTATCTGCATTTCAAAAATTGGAAATTCTTGATGAGTAATGGTACAACACCATATCCACGCCTCCCACCATTATCGTCGTACACTGACAATAGAGTGAGAACGGTGACTATCAAAGAGGTGTTTGGGATGTACCGAAATCAATCAACCAATAATGAGGTGTTGGAGGAAGCAATATATCAACTTCTTTTCGAATGCAGATATCCGAAATCTATCAAGTTCAAAAAATCGTTAAGGCAACTATCATCAAGTTCTCCCCAAACATGGGTTACGATTTACCAAAAGTTCTGTCACAGAGAAAACAAAGTTTTCAGTCACTTTCGTCATCTTTTGACACAGTCTAACTCGAACAGCTTGGAACCAGTGGGCACTTTTAAAACGCTACTATGGCAGTAACCCTGCCTCCTTTTATTCTACTAGCTCACCGGTGTACAAGCAAATAATTTTAACTTTACTTGAATAATATAAACTGACATGTGGAAGATAAATACACTTGACTTTCCACAAGTAATCAATGTCAAAAATAAATACTATCGGTCAGGTCAACAACAAAATTATAACAATCAGGCCGAGACCATTTCAAATACTAAATATATTTTTTTTAAAAAATAATAAAAAAATGAGCAGTTATTAATAGACTTTCAAGTTTTCGTTTTATTCATTAAAAAGCAAAAGGCGACCAGCCAGCTGTCTAACTTGACAGCCTGACCCTCTGACTTACTAGCTACTGTATATTGTATTCAAGATATTAAGTAACCAAAGTAATCTAACACTCAAACGCAGAGTTTAGGGAAGCTACCCCGCTAAGGGTAAAGAATAACCGAAGAAAAGACTTTTAATGACTTCGGGTCACACAAAATGTGGTGACCTTAACAGAATGGTAATACTCATTTGATTCTAGGCATTCCAGACTATTAAGAGCGGTTAGTACCCGCCACCCCACTATGTTCCCCAGTCACCCCTAACCCTAACGAAACTCCTTTGAGGCTTGAGAGTTCTTACGGAGTCACGCCTGACACAAAATGTGCCGGACTCTGAATAAACAGACGCAAAAAACCATGTAATGTTTCGGTTGAAAAATCAAAAGGAAAAGGAACTTGATATACGCAAATCACGCGAAACGATTATCTTATGCGAGGCACTACGGATATCACGCTACACAAGACCCAGATTATCCGGAATTGGATTTATCTGTAAGTCCAGTGTTGCGTCCCCCCAAATCTCCTTACTACCCAGACGAACGAGATCTTAAAGCTGCGGCATTGGAAAAGTCTCATAAAATTACAGGTAAATTGACTAGGTGGAGTAACGGGTATTAATAGTACATTACAACGGTAACTACACTAATGTAATTAATATATCATGCAGGTCAAAGTCACGGTATAATTTGAGTTTCAGAAATAGTTATTTATTAAAATAGGTCGGACACTGTTCAAGTGGCAAAACATCATCTTCAACCTTTGATCTTATCTTTCCTACCTCACTGAATCAATCAGTTACACTGATCAGTACGGAAATGCAGCGCACACCCAGCGTTGGAAGCTGACTCGGACTCGAACGGAGTCTTGTTCTAAGCTTTCCAATGCTTGCCACCTTCACTTTAACAAAACCCCTGTTATTAATATTTAACTTATTAACTATTGCTGTTGACATTCAAGACAACAAAAAAAATTGATTTTTCTGTTTTGGTTGGAATTTCAGTTTTGGTTGGAATTTTGATTTTGGGTGAAAATTTGAATTTTTCAAATTAACTGCTATATTCGTCCGCAAAATATCGTAAATTTTCGCGAAATGTTACCGTTAAATTTGAAAATTTGAATTTTTGTCACAAAAATGAAAAACTGTCACAAAAATGAAAATCTGACACAAAAATGAAAAACTGATTTTTGTTGTTGTCTTGAATGTCAACAGCAATATTTTCAGAGTTGAAAGTTAAATATCATAAGTGACATTTCATACTGAAACTTGCCGGACTCAGTGAACAAGGCACTGACTGATTCGTTACTGGACTCGTGACCCGGCCGGGCTTGAAAGACTCAATCAATGCCAGCCGGAGGCTCCGAGTCCGCTGCATTATTCATAATAATCACCGTCTTTCAAATTCAAGTCAGTTGTGGTACGATGTATTAATGTTATTATATTAAACATATGTAATATAATACTATTGAAAACTTACTATCAATAGTCACCAGGTTCCAATGAGACTGTGGAAGCATTGTTATAATGAAGTTATTACAATAGATTCTAATAAGGGGTTTGGCCGAGAACTTTGAAGGAGTTGATCAGAAAGTGGTCGCACAAAAAGGAGACTCTTCAGTGTCAGAACCAAGCCTGAGGGTGCAAAACAAAGGTGCTTCATAATTTTTATTACAGGCAAACGAATTAATAAGAAAAATAATTGCAGCCACTCGTAGGTATGAGTGGGATCATATAAATGACATCAGTACTACATAAGTAGACGAATGGTATTATACATTATGGTAAGTAAAATGAAAGAAACCATGTTTTCAAAACCTCAAACTTGTGTAAAATCAGTTAGAGCATAATACAATACCATATACTGATATACTATAAGGGATTCCTGTACTACATTAATATTAAATATTATTGTAATATTAATATTAATATGAATAGAAAAAAAACAGGAAAAGAAATGAAGACGAGCCATATATATATATTATATATATATATATATATATATACCGTCGCTAAGATTTAGATTACATTATGTTATGTCCTTTTATGTTATGTTACGTCATGTTATGTAATGTTATGTTATGCGTTTTACATAAAATTACGTAGTGTTATGTTATGTTATGTTATGTTATGTAATGTAATGTAATGTTATGTTATGTTATGTAATGTAATGTAATGTAATGTAATGTTATGTTATGCCCCGCGCGGCGACACCTCCATCACGCCCATTGGCGGTTCATTTTCCTTACCCTACATGACATAATATATTAATTTATACACATATACCATGTTACATAAGATGTGTGTCGTGGATAGATCGTTTGCTTTTGATTTGCGACTAGTCCACTTAATCATAGTACATGCCCACGTCGCTCAATTACTTATATTTTATTGGTATACATGTTATATATATGTATATATTGCATAACATAGCCCTCGATCACGCCCATTGGCTGTTCATTTTCCTTACCCTACATGACAGAACATAACATAGCATAACATAGCCTCGATCACGCCCATTGGCTGTTCACTTTCCTTACCCTACATTGACAGAACATAACATAGCATAACATAGCCTCGATCACGCCCATTGGCTGTTCATTTTCCTTACCCTACATGACAGAACATAACATACAATAACATAGCCTTGATCACGCCCATTGGCTGTTCATTTTCCTTACCCTACATTGACAGAACATAACACAGCATAAGATAGCCTCGATCACGCCCATTGGCTGTTCATTTTCCTTACCCTACATGACAGAACATAACATACAATAACATAGCCTCGATCACGCCCATTGGCTGTTCATTTTCCTTACCCTACATTGACAGAACATAACATAGCATAACATAGCCTCGATCACGCCCATTGGCTGTTCATTTTCCTTAACCTACATGAAAGAACATAACATAGCATAACATAGCCTCGATCACGCCCATTGGCTGTTCATTTTCCTTAACCTACATGACAGAACATAACATAGCATAACATAGCCTCGATCACGCCCATAGGCTGCACATTTCCTAACCGTACATGACATAGCATAGCATAACATTACCCTACATGAACATAGCATAGCATAACATAGCATAAGATAAAATGACAGAACATAACATAACCATAACATAAGATAACATAACATAACATAACATGACTTGACATGACGTAGCATAACGTAACGTAACGTAACACAACATAACATAACATAACATAACATAACATAACATGACATGACATAACATATCACAACATAACATAACACAACACAACACAACACATAACATAACACAACATAACACAACATAACATAACAAAACATAACGTAACATAACGTAACGTTATGTAACATAACATAACATAACATAACATAAAACAGAACAGAACATAACAGAACACAACACAACACAACACAACACAGCACAACGTAGCAGAAGATAAACATAATATTAACATAACATAACATAACGTGACATAACATAACATAACATTAACATAACATACAACATAACATACAACATAACATAACATAACATAACACAACAAAACATAACATAAACATAAGATAACATAAGATAACATAACATAACATAACATAACGTAACATAACATAGCATAGTATAACATAGCATAGCATAGCATGACATAACATAGCATGACCTGACATGACGTAGCATAACACAACATAACATAGCATAACATAACATAACATAAGATAACGTAACAACATAACATAACATAACATAACATAACACAACACAATACAACGTAGCAGAAGATAACATAACAAACATAACATGACATAACATAACATAACATAACATGACAGAACATAACATAACATAACATGACAGAACATAACATAACATTAACATTAACATTAACATAACATAACATAACATAACACAACATAACACAACATAAACATAACATTGACATAACATAACATAACATAAAATTAACATAAATTACATGACATAACATAACATAACATGAACATAAGATAACATAACATAACATAACATAACAACCTTGATATTAACATTAACATAACATTAACATAACGTAACATAACGTAACATAACATAACATAAGAATAAACATAACGTGCATGACAACATAGCGTAAAATTGCGTAACATATCATATCATAACATAACATAACATAACATAACATAAACATGAACATAACATATCATAACATACAAAACATAACATAACCTTAACATAACATAACATACCATAACATAACATAACAAAACATAACAAAACATAACGCAACATAACATAACATAGCATAACATAACAACATAACAGAACATAAACATAAACATAACATAAACGTAAACATAAACATAAACATAACATAACATAACATAACATAGCATAACATAACATACCATAACATAACATAAAATAACATAAGATAAGGTAACATAACATAATATAAGATTAACATTAACATTTACATAACATAACATAACATAAACATAAAC
>WBZZ01003353.1:105000-107500 GCA_019918135.1 Paulinella micropora
AGCCGGCACAAGTGGGAGGAGAAATGCTTACCATTCCTTTCGTCTTAGGTCCATTTCCTTGAGAAAGTTAGTAAGTAAGTAAGTAAGTAAGCCAGCACAAGTGGGAGGAGAAATGCTTACCATTCCTTTCGTCTTAGGTCCATTTCCTTGAGAAAGTAAGTAAGTAAGTAAGTAAGTAAGTAAGTAAGCCGGCACAAGTGGGAGGAGAAATGCTTACCATTCCTTTCGTCTTAGGTCCATTTCCTTGAGAAAGTAAGTAAGTAAGTAAGTAAGTAAGTAAGTAAGCCGGCACAAGTGGGAGGAGAAATGCTTACCATTCCTTTCGTCTTAGGTCCATTTCCTTGAGAAAGTAAGTAAGTAAGTAAGTAAGTAAGTAAGTAAGCCGGCACAAGTGGGAGGAGAAATGCTTACCATTCCTTTCGTCTTAGGTCCATTTCCTTGAGAAAGTTAGAAAGTAAGTAAGTAAGTAAGCCGGCACAAGTGGGAGGAGAAATGCTTACCATTCCTTTCGTCTTAGGTCCATTTCCTTGAGAAAGTTAGTAAGTAAGTAAGTAAGTAAGCCAGCACAAGTGGGAGGAGAAATGCTTACCATTCCTTTCGTCTTAGGTCCATTTCCTTGAGAAAGTAAGTAAGTAAGTAAGTAAGTAAGTAAGTAAGCCGGCACAAGTGGGAGGAGAAATGCTTACCATTCCTTTCGTCTTAGGTCCATTTCCTTGAGAAAGTAAGTAAGTAAGTAAGTAAGTAAGTAAGCCGGCACAAGTGGGAGGAGAAATGCTTACCATTCCTTTCGTCTTAGGTCCATTTCCTTGAGAAAGTAAGTAAGTAAGTAAGTAAGTAAGTAAGTAAGTAAGCCGGCACAAGTGGGAGGAGAAATGCTTACCATTCCTTTCGTCTTAGGTCCATTTCCTTGAGAAAGTTAGTAAGTAAGTAAGTAAGTAAGCCAGCACAAGTGGGAGGAGAAATGCTTACCATTCCTTTCGTCTTAGGTCCATTTCCTTGAGAAAGTAAGTAAGTAAGTAAGTAAGTAAGTAAGCCGGCACAAGTGGGAGGAGAAATGCTTACCATTCCTTTCGTCTTAGGTCCATTTCCTTGAGAAAGTAAGTAAGTAAGTAAGTAAGTAAGTAAGCAGGCACAAGTGGGAGGAGAAATGCTTACCATTCCTTTCGTCTTAGGTCCATTTCCTTGAGAAAGTTAGAAAGTAAGTAAGTAAGTAAGCCGGCACAAGTGGGAGGAGAAATGCTTACCATTCCTTTCGTCTTAGGTCCATTTCCTTGAGAAAGTTAGAAAGTAAGTAAGTAAGTAAGCCGGCACAAGTGGGAGGAGAAATGCTTACCATTCCTTTCGTCTTAGGTCCATTTCCTTGAGAAAGTTAGAAAGTAAGTAAGTAAGTAAGCCGGCACAAGTGGGAGGAGAAATGCTTACCATTCCTTTCGTCTTAGGTCCATTTCCTTGAGAAAGTTAGAAAGTAAGTAAGTAAGTAAGCCGGCACAAGTGGGAGGAGAAATGCTTACCATTCCTTTCGTCTTAGGTCCATTTCCTTGAGAAAGTTAGAAAGTAAGTAAGTAAGTAAGCCGGCACAAGTGGGAGGAGAAATGCTTACCATTCCTTTCGTCTTAGGTCCATTTCCTTGAGAAAGTAAGTAAGTAAGTAAGTAAGTAAGTAAGTAAGCCAGCACAAGTGGGAGGAGAAATGCTTACCATTCCTTTCGTCTTAGGTCCATTTCCTTGAGAAAGTTTGTAAGTAAGTTAGTAAGCCGGCACAAGTGGGAGGAGAAATGCTTACCATTCCTTTCGTCTTAGGTCCATTTCCTTGAGAAAGTAAGTAAGTAAGTAAGTAAGTAAGCCAGCACAAGTGGGAGGAGAAATGCTTACCATTCCTGTCGTCTTAGGTCCATTTCCTTGAGAAAGTTTGTAAGTAAGTAAGTAAGCCGGCACAAGTGGGAGGAGAAATGCTTACTATTCCTTTCGTCTTAGGTCCATTTCCTTGAGAAAGTTAGAAAGTAAGTAAGTAAGTAAGCCGGCACAAGTGGGAGGAGAAATGCTTACCATTCCTTTCGTCTTAGGTCCATTTCCTTGAGAAAGTTTGTAAGTAAGTAAGTAAGCCGGCACAAGTGGGAGGAGAAATGCTTGCCATTCCTTTCGTCTTAGGTCCATTTCCTTGAGAAAGTTAGTTAGTAAGTAACTAAGTAAGTAAGTAAGCCGGCACAAGTGGGAGGAGAAATGCTTACCATTCCTTTCGTCTTAGGTCCATTTCCTTGAGAAAGTTAGAAAGTTAGTAAGTGAGTAAGTAAGCCGGCACAAGTGGGAGGAGAAATGCTTACCATTCCTTTCGTCTTAGTTCCATTTCCTTGAGAAAGTTAGTAAGTAAGTAAGTAAGTAAGCCGGCACAAATGGGAGGAGAAATGCTTACCATTCCTTTCGTCTTAGGTCCATTTCCTTGAGAAAGTTAGTAAGTAAGTAAGTAAGTAAGTAAGCCGGCACAAGTGGGAGGAGAAATGCTT
>WBZZ01003354.1:2500-42500 GCA_019918135.1 Paulinella micropora
CTACTGCTACTTCTGTGTGCCAGGCCCACCCATCCGTACCTGTCGTGCATGCGCAACAGTCTACTGAGATCAAGGTGGAACAGCATACTACGGAAGAGCCTCAAGATCTATTCACGAAAGTTTTGGAGTGGCAAAGTCTGTGTCGTAATCCCAACAAGCTGCAGGCAGTCAACACACAACTTCAAGAAATAGATCTACCCGCTCTAGGATTGCTTTGCGCCGCAGATTTTCGCTGTTATGGCTGGCCTGATGTATTTTACGTTGGTAGTGTCATGGATGTGAAATTATGTGCCGAAAACGTGAGCAGCAAGAGCCAAGTTTCAATTCATATTTTTGGTGTAAGTGAGAAACGCAAAAGCAGCGCAAAGCCATGGTACGCTGAAGACTTGGCTTCGAAAAAGTTTGCACCATCCTGGGTGCTGAAGAAAAATTTTCATCAGTCAAAGCTGCCAGGAGAAATAGTGGCATGGGAGTGTCCTGATGATGAAAAGTACGAAAAATTCAAAGTTACTATTGAAGCGCAATTTGTCCTCATTGATTCGTTTACATTGAACCAGGACAGCCAAATGAACAGCAAGGATAAGGCTGATTTGATCCAAAAACTCAAAGAAGAATCAACAAGTGCAGATTCTGAGTCTGATGAAACGTCAGAGTCAGAGTCGGAGGATGCCTCGGACAGTGCTGATTCAGATAACGAGAAGAAAGGCAGCCGCTTTGGAAATGAGGAAGACAGTGACTCTGAGTGATTAATGAGTAAGGACATGACAAGACTTGCAGTCTGTTATTAATACTACTGAGACAACCAACTTGATCACCATCAGTAGACTAATTATTATTGACTTCCCACTCATCACCAGTGCGAGTGGAAAGTAAATTCTTATTAAAGTGTTTGTGTAAAAGTATGTATAAATACAGTTGAATTATATATATTAATTAATATTATTATATATAATATTGATAATTAGGTTTATATTGATAATTAGGTTGCTTATTAATGTTATTAATATTAATATTAATGATTTATGATTTTCATTTTAGTGTGTTCAGTTCAACGCTCAGTGTGTTGTATTAATAAACGGTGCCGAGCCTCAGCGAGCATTATTTATATTAATATTATTAATATTAACACTATGATTCTCTGCCGGCGCCGGACCTGATAATAAATTTAGTTTTTTTTCAAGTTAAAAAATTAATAATTAGTTCGGTTGAAATCCGACTACTAATTTGATTTCCGACCACTAATCAAATATCTGACAATTAATTGTATTTCTAACCACTAATTCAAAATCTGAACACTAATTCAAATTTGAATGGAAGTTTGCCACTTGAGTGTCCACAGTAATAACTAAGTGTTGATGAGAATTGATATTCTTGTTAGTATGATTTCTATTTATTGAAAGCGGATTCCCCAGTGCTATTTCAAGATAATCATCTCGAACAGCCGGAAATCTCACACGTAATCATCATAAATCTGACCTTCTTGCTTATGATACTAAACATGTCTATCGACGCTCTCAAAAATGATTGCTACTACTTGGAAAGTATATTCTCATACCGAGGTAAGAAAAATACTTTTGAAGTGTCTATCGTGAAGACGAGCACAGCTGACAAAGCTTAAGGAGATTTAGGTGCCTCGGTCGAGGCGGGAGCCTCGGTGGTCGTGACCTCACCTTCTTCATAGTGACGACCGTCGTATCCTCCCTGGTTGCCGTAGCTGTAACCGCCCTGCTGGCCGTAGTGGTCGTCATAGCTGCTGGCGTAATATGAGCTGCTGGAGTCGTATTCAGAATAGCCTCCCTGTCCGTAGTTCTGGTTGCCGTAAGATTGCCCGCCTAGCGAAAAGAGGGAGAGTGGTCGGTGATAGACAATCACAAGCATGATAGTAATATAGATGATGATGACAATGACGATGACAAATGACTGATAATGACAAAGAGTAATCATGATAATGACTGATCATAATAATTTTACTATTATAATGATAACGATAATAATAATAATAATAATAATAATAATAATAATAATAATAATAATAATAATAATAATAATAATAATAATAATAATAATAATAATAATAATAATAATAAATGATAATAATAATAATAATAATAATAAATAATAATAAATGATAGTAATAATAATAAATGATAATAATAATAATAAATGATAATAATGATAATAAATGATAATACCATAGCTCTGTCCACCATAGCCCTTCGAGTACGAGTCCTGTCCATATCCACCCTTGCTGTAACTCTGTCCGCCGTATCCTCCCTTCGAGTACGAGTCCTGTCCATATCCACCCTTGCTGTAACTCTGTCCGCCGTATCCTCCCTTGGAATAGCTGTCCTGGCCACCGTAGCCCTTCGAAGAGTAGTCGTTTTGGCCGCCATAAGAGGATCCCTTGGAGTAGCTGTCCTGGCCACCGTAGCCCTTCGAGTAGTCGTTTTGGCCATAAGATCCCTTGGAGTAGCTGTCATAGCCACCGTAGCCCTTCGAAGAGTAGTCGTTTTGGCCATAAGATCCCTTGGAGTAGCTGTCAGAGCCACCGTAGCCCTTCGAAGAGTAGTCGTTTTGGCCACCATAAGATCCCTTGGAGTAGCTGCCATAGCCACCGTAGCCCTTCGAAGAGTAGTCGTTTTGGCCGCCATAAGATCCCTTGGAGTAGCTGTCGTAGCCCTTCGAGTAGTCGTTCTGGCCATAAGATCCCTTGGAGTAGCTGTCCTGGCCACCGTAGCCCTTCGAGTAGTCGTTTTGGCCATAAGATCCCTTGGAGTAGCTGTCATAGCCACCGTAGCCCTTCAAAGAGTAGTCGTTTTGGCCATAAGATCCCTTGGAGTAGCTGTCAGAGCCACCGTAGCCCTTCGAAGAGTAGTCGTTTTGGCCACCGTAGCCCTTGGAGTAGTCGTTTTGGCCGCCATAGGAGCCCTTGGAAGAGTAGTCAGAGTAGCCAGGAGTCTGGGGAGCATAGCCGCCCTGCTGACCGTAAGACTGGCCGTAAGACTGGCTAGAATAGGAGGAACCGCTGTAGGATTTCTTGGATGGGTAATCATCGTAGCCTCCCTTGTAGGTATCTACGCCCTTGCTGTAATCATTTTGACCATATCCTCCCTTGCTGTAGCTGTCATAGCCACCATAGCTTTGTCCGTAGCTGCCCTTGCTGTAGCTGTCGTATCCTCCGGAATAATCGTTTTGACCATATCCTCCCTTCGAGTACGAGTTCTGACCATATCCTCCCTTCGAGTACGAGTCCTGACCATATCCTCCCTTGGAGTACGAGTCCTGACCATATCCTCCCTTCGAGTACGAGTCCTGACCATATCCTCCCTTGGAGTACGAGTCCTGACCATATCCTCCCTTCGAGTACGAGTCCTGACCATATCCTCCCTTGGAGTAATCGTTGGACTGGTAGCCCTTGGAGTAATCGTTGGACTGGTAGCCCTTGGAGTAATCGTTGGACTGGTAGCCCTTGGAGTAATCGTTGGACTGGTAGCCCTTGGAGTAATCGTTGGACTGGTAGCCCTTGGAGTAATCGTTGGACTGGTAGCCCTTGGAATAAAGGAAGTGACGGCATAGAACATTACTCTAGGAGCTTTAAACCAATCAGCCCATGGAAAGGGACCGATGGCCTATGTACTAATAATAGTAATAATAATAATAATAATAATAATAATAATAATAATAATAATAATAATAATAATAATAATAATAATAATAATAATAATAATAATAATAATAATAATAATAATAATAATAATAATAATAATAATAATAATAATAATAATAATAATAATAATAATAATAATAATAATAATAATAATAATAATAATAATAATAATAATAATAATAATAATAATAATATTGCTTCTCTGTCAATGGCTGATGCATTTCTGCACATGCGCCTCCATCAATAATAATAATAATAATAATAACAGTAATAATAATAATAATATACTATAATAATAATAATAAATTAATGATAATAATAACAATAGTGCTTCTCTGTCAATGGCTGATGCATTTCTGCACATGCGCCTCCATCGTCTCACCCGTGAGGGGAGTACGAAGAATTGACGATAAGCTCTAATGACACCCCCGCAAGGGCAGTTCCAACACTTCCAGACGGGCCGGTATGTTCAATGAAAATACTGGTCCAGACGGATCGGTATGTTCAATGAAAATACTGGTGGCACCGACGGGAATCGAACTGGCGACAGGGCCCAGATGGTAGAACTTGACCACTGGGCTATCACGGTGTCCAATAATAATAACAATAATAATAATAATAATAATAATAATAATAATAATAATAATAATAATAATAATAATAATAATAATAATAATAATAATAATAATAATAATAATAATAATAATAATAATAATAATAATAATAATAATAATAATAATAATAATAATAATATTAATAATGAAGATAATAATAATAATATTAAATAATAATAATAATAATAACAATAATAATAATAACTTATGATAATAATAATAATAATAATAATAATAATAATAATAATAATAATAATAATAATAATAATAATAATAATAATAATAATAATAATAATAATAATAATAATAATAATAATAATAATAATAATAATAATAATAATAATAATAATAATAATAATAATAATAATAATAATAATAGGCTTCCTCAGACTATAGCATCAGATCCAGATCCTGGACATGTGCCTCCATTGGGTCACCGGGGTCAGCCGATCCCAACGCATTGTCAGAACACCAAACAGACATAGCAGCAACAGCAACAGCAGGGGCAGATGGGGGCTGTGAAGTGCATGAAGAGCTAGATGCGAGGGTGTTAGCTGAAGAGAAGAACTCCGAGACACTACGCTGCGCTCCCGAACCCCTCTCTCTAGCCAGGACGTCCACACTGCGCGGACGGCCGCGCCGCGCAACATCAACGTCACTTGGGGGAGAGGGTGGGACAGAAGCTGATGGAACCTCAGTGAGGTCAATCACCTCCTCGCCCCCATCCTCCACCCCAAGCTCCTCCCTTTTACCCTCCCTAGCAGACCAACACTCAGACACATATGATCCAAACAACACATCCAACTTTGGAGGGGGACGCAACGCTGTAACCCCTAACAACGCAGCAAGCCTAAAGTTACTGCGGAAGCGCGACTTCCCCTGAAAAAACTTACAAAACAATCGTGATTGATCCACCGGCGACATATCATCCCAACCCTGCCGCACAGATCCCTCCCGCTCCCGCCCAAGCAACACATCCTCCACCACAACCTCACCACCTACGACCTCACCACCCTCCTCACTCCCTCCATCCCCCTCAGCACCCCCCACAGCCATGCCACCGAGCCTCTGCATACTCAGCAACAGCTGCTTACGTCTCCCCTCGTGCATGGGGCAATCGCATAAGAAGTGCGCAAGGGACTCATTGACATCATCATGACAACAGAAGCAGCGAGGGGACATGCCACTGACCAACTTGCTGCGGTACAACCGAAGGCGGTTGTTGCAGCTGAGCAACCTTCTCCGAAGCAGATTATAATGCGCATCATCAAGGGCTACCCATCTTGGGAACTCCTTAGTTCCAAAGACTTGTCTTAGGATGACTCGCAGGCCATCAGTAAGATCGCTGCCTGCCTCTCGCTTGTCCCACATCAGTTGCTGCACCATCTTGACGTCCTGCTGAAGGGCCCACTTGTCCACAGTCGAACTCCAACCCTCGAGGTCCTTCTCTGAGCTATTTAGGAGCTCCTGAAGCCCTTGTTGTAGATCCATTGAGTCCCTGATAGCGCCTTCGGCCTCCGCAGTCCAGTCGGATTTGACTTGAGATGCGATGACAGGAAATCGCTTCTCCGGTAGAACACGCAGCCGTCCATAGAACTTCAATTGCGCCGCCCGCCGCAAACGCTCGGCACTGAAAGAGCGCGCCAGAAAGAGTGTAATCCACTTGCTTGTCTTAGGGCTGATGCCGAGAATCATCCTCATGGGGCGCAGCATTGCTGCCTCCAGCTTGGTGAGCTGCGATACGGGGGCACGCCAGACATCGAAGGCGTACTTCAGCTTGGCCCCCACAAGTTGATTCCAGCACATGAGACGATACCTAGCTTGTATCTCACCTGCACACCACAAAGAGTACCAACCTGCGGTGGCGACTTCAGTGACACGCGTAGCCCGCAGGGCCTGCTCCTTCCACTTCAGGTCGTCGGTGATAACCACTCCCAGGTACTTGTACTGACTGGTGACACAAAGCTTCTGGCCGCGAAACCACACCACGGGCTCACCTCGCTCCCTGATACTTGGTCGTTTCGCCTTGCTCGACGTGTAAATGGGCATGATTTCCGTCTTGCCGGGCTTCAAGTTGACTTCCAGCCGGTAATCTTCCGCGAACTTGGCCACAACATTGACCATCTTCTGGAGCTCGGTGCGACTGTGAGCGATGAGGGCCACGTCGTCCGCGTATAGAAGTGCCTTGATGTCGTTCAGCCGCTTCACATCCGTGATCTTGAGGGCACTCGCCAGCCGATCACACAGCTCATCCATAAAGACGTTGAAGAGTGTGGGAGAGAGAGGGGACCCCTGTTGGACGCCTACACCCTCCAGTACTTCGGGGGTGAGTACTCCATCAACTAGCACTTGCGACGAAGTCTGCTCGTAGCACCTGCGTAGCGTGCGCCAGAACTTGCCCCTTACACCCAGCTTCCAGAGCCTCTCAAATAGGCCATCTCTCCAAACAGACGGGAAAGCCTTGCGTAGATCGACGAACAGGACATACGACTCCCGCTTCTGCTGCTGACGCCCCTTCAACCTCTGCCAAAGGGTAAAGACCTGATCCGTAGTGCGACGCCCCGGGCGGAAGCCTCCCTGCTCTGGACGTAGCTTATCCGGGCCATCCACGAAGAGCGTTAGACGAGTAGCTAATAAGGACAGATACAGCTTACCAAGGCAACTAATAATCGAGATATCCCTCCAGTTGTCAGGATCCGTAGGATCCCCACCCTTGGGGATATTGACGATGATTCCCTTGCCCCAAGCTTTTGGAGTCCTCTCGGCTTCTCGAATCCAGTTGAAGTACTGCGTTAAGTAGCCATTGATGTAGGCGCCGCCATACTTGAGCATCTCGCTCTTCACTTTGTCCTCGCCACAAGCTTTGTGGTTATTCAGGGCACGTTGCCTTGCAAGGACCTCCTCTTGCGTGAACGGCTTGTCCAGCTCTTCGCAAGTGTCTTCACCTACTTCGTGCTCCTTCATAGCCCGGCCCACCTCATCTCTGAAGCGATCGTTCCAGTGAAACTGCCGCTTAGCTTCGGCTTCCTCCCACTCCAGCGAGCCTGCTTCTGCACAGCACTCCACCACAACAGCCGCACTTGCCGGATTTTCCCGTGGCTTCACCGAATTTTTCCGAAATTCCTCCCACCGAGCGACCTTTTCCGGCAGCGTACACGCCAGTGAGCCATCCTCCCTTTGCACCGGCGCGGAGACCTTCGCTCTGCGTGCCCCGCCAAGCCGCTTCGCGAGTAGCCAAAAGCGCTTTGAGGATTGCTCGCG
This sequence comes from Paulinella micropora, assembly GCA_019918135.1. Classification (NCBI taxonomy): domain Eukaryota; phylum Cercozoa; class Imbricatea; order Euglyphida; family Paulinellidae; genus Paulinella; species Paulinella micropora. The sequence continues at coordinate 10,043 of WBZZ01003354.1, forward strand.
TTGACATTTGACCGCTTCTTCCTGCACTTGCTTGAAGGAGGCGGACTTCTTGGCCCGAGTTGCCTTCCGAATTTGCTTGCGGAGCCGTAGCCAATTCAGACGGGCTTCCGCATTCGATTCATCCCTCCTGTATGCTGCGTAGGCCTCCCGGCGCTGCTGAATGAGCTCCTTTAGCTCCCCGTCGAACCAATTGTTGGTGAAACGGGGTCGTATACATCTGGAGCCAAGGACCCGGTGCGCCGCCATTCGGAAGGACTGCGCCACTCGCTCGGTGACGTCATCTACCACCCGTTGGCTGTCGGCACCACCCGATAGGTCAAGCTCAGGCAGCTGATGCACTCCAAGCTTCTGTAGGCAATGCTGGAATACGTCATCGAACTTGTCGCGTAGATGATCCAGCGCTTGCTTCGCAGCGTGATCATTACCCGAGACACCAGCACCAATAAGCTTATCAACACAAAAGGACCTGTAAGGTTTCGCAGCCCGCTTTGGCCGGCGCTGGCCGCTCCACGTCAGTTCGGCCCATACTGCCTTGTGGTCCGTATCAAGATCATCTTCGCATACTCCGAACTTTGCTCCAGATGCCAAGCCAGGCGACGCGCAGATGTAATCGAGGAGGTGCTTGCCTGTGCCCATGCCGCGCTGCTCACGCCGGGACCACCAGTAGGACCCTTCCACTGGGCACGAGAAGCCGCTCAGATTTCGCAGGCCCGAAGCGACGAGGACAGCCGCGAGTCTCTTGCCGTTCTCCGAACGTACCGGTGCTCCCTTATCATCGACCTCCCCGTGCTGACCGACGATGCCCTCCTCTTTTCGGCTGCATGCCGGCCCGAGCTTCGCGTTGGCATCCGCCACCGTGACCACAAGACCTTTGGCTCCAAAAAAAGCTATAGCTGCCTGCCAGGCCGCATACGCCTCTGACGACTCTTCTTCCTGCGTTTCCTGGGGAAAGTAGCCGTTGCCCACATAGATATCCTGAGCGCCGGTAACACCCGAGGCGATACGCAGCCACACTTGCTGCCGATGGTCGACGGGGGCTGACACCAGGTTGCAATACGGACCAAGGAAGTTAGCCACCGCGAATAGAACCCCACCCTTGCAGCGATTTTTCTCGCTGACCTCCGCAGGTTTTCCAAAAATCCGGAATCCATCCAGGCTGCATTTGGAAAGTTGCTTCTTGCCCATGCGGTGCTCCTGAGCCCCGATGACTAGCCAGCCCTCGTGCTTGTAGAATGATGCCCATTCCGCCGTGCCTACGTTGTCGTATCCCGTTTTACCCTGCCAGTTGTGACTCGCGACGAGCAGCTTGAAGCCGGTATCGAACTGCTTGGAGCGGTGCTTCTTGGCTCGTTTCCGGACCCGACGGCCGCGCTTGGCTTCCGCCCCCGTGCTGCCCCCCTCTGCAGGTGCTTGCGCAGGTTGGTCCCCCACTGCACTGGCCGCCGAATGCAGGGGCACCACATGCACATCAGCACACTCAGACACACACCTAGGTGCATCGGCAGCCAATTCCGAAGACACCACCTGCACATCATCGACACATTCTTCATGCAGAGGCAAGACGCGATATCCCGTCGCAGCTTCCTCCTTCCGGACCGCCGCTTCCCCACGCAGATGGATGCGAATAAGCCTTCGGACACGTTCCCTGTCCCTGAACCTGCGCCCAAGGGCCACATTGACCCCTCTGCCGAAGAATTTGAGATGTTTGAGTTGCTGCAACGCCGTCTGCCTGCTGTCATCGTCCTCGTAGACCAGCTCCAGGTGACGAAAAATTCGCTGGCCTTGCCACTCCATTACCGGGACCACCAGACCAAGACCGCTCATTTTGGAGGCGATCTCCTGTAGATTGGCGCGTTCTGAGAGCCCCCAGACAATCAGATTACGCCCGTCCTTGTCGTACCGATCTACCCGCCGGTACCGTCGAGGCGGCGGTGCCATCTGCCATATAGCGCCGCTCGCCTTATGTTGAAGCGCCGACCCGTGTGCCAGGTTTGGGGAGGAAGGATGAGGCGCAGCTAAGATAGCCTCTCCACGTGGTTCAGGAATTCCGTCATATACGCGAGCCCTCATCCTCCCATCCTGGGACATCGGGCCAGAGCCCGTCGAAGAGGCATTCCCACGGGGATTGTCCAGGTCTTCGGCGATTCTACCTTGTCCCATAAGGGCCACAGTGGTAGCTCCGTGCTTCGCGTATTTGTAATCCATTGAGAGTAGTAGACGGCCAATGTCGCTGGCCATCACCGCCGCGCCTCTCATGCCTTATGGACTTTCAGCTGCTCCTAACAATACACATGAGGTACGGGTGTCCCCGAGTGGAGCCAGATCGGACGGCGTGCCGCTGAAACTCCTTCCCCCACGTGGGTATAGAAGGCGCGAACCTAGCGGTACCTATAGGGTCTTACAGACAAGTATAGTAATCCCAGCCGAAGCTGCTCAGTTAGAAATGCAACGGTGGATGGTGTGAATGCATAGGGCAAGGCACGGCAACGCAGCAAGGCACTGGCAAGGCATTGGGACCGACTGAAGCCCCTCTCCAACGTGCGCTCATCATGTGTTCCAGTTAGGCAACCCCGAAGAAGCGAAGATAGGGAGGAGACAAAACCCAGATAGGATGAAGATAGGATTAACATGAAGCCGAAATGGAGCCGAGTTGGAACAGGTCAACTCGGCCCCATCTCGGCTCAATGTGAATCCTATCTTCAACCCATCTCGGTACTGTTTCCTCCGAATGCTCACCTCAACAAGATCACCAAACCGGAACTGGAAGCCCCCAGGCATTTACTCGGCAGGAAATTCGGCGAAAATGGGCTAACCAGGAAACCAGACCCAAACCAACAGCCAAGAAAACGGAGCCAACCAACAAGCCAACAGACAACCCCACAACCTGCCTGGCCGAACCCCTACCGAGTAAATGCCCAGTTGAGAGTTGCGCATATCCCGGTGACCGCCCTCCCCAAGCGGTCACCTTCGTGGGGAGAGGCCCAACCACCTCCTCTTCCCATGGAGTGCCATCTTGTGCACCCCTCCAGAATAATAATAATAATAATAATAATAATAATAATAATAATAATAATAATAATAATAATAATAATAATAATAATAATAATAATAATAATAGTGCTTCTCTGTCAATGGCTGATGCATTTCTGCACATGCGCCTCCATCGTCTCACCCGTGAGGGGACTACGAAGAATTGACGATAAGCTCTAATGACACCCCCGCAAGGGCAGTTCCAACACTTCCAGACGGGCCGGTATGTTCAATGAAAATACTGGTCCAGAAATAGACCGGTATGTTCAATGAAAATACTGGTGGCACCGACGGGAATCGAACTGGCGACAGGGCCCAGATGGTAGAACTTGACCACTGGGCTATCACGGTGTCCATAATAATAATAATAATAATAATAATAATAATAATAATAATAATAATAATAATAATAATAATAATAATAATAATAATAGTGCTTCTCTGTCAATGGCTGATGCATTTCTGCACATGCGCCTCCATCGTCTCACCCGTGAGGGGAGTACGAAGAATTGACGATAAGCTCTAATGACACCCCCGCAAAGGCAGTTCCAACACTTCCAGACGGACCGGTATGTTCAATGAAAATACTGGTCCAGACGGACCGGTATGTTCAATGAAAATACTGGTGGCACCGACGGGAATCGAACTGGCGACAGGGCCCAGATGGTAGAACTTGACCACTGGGCTATCACGGCGTCCAAATAATAATAATAATAATAATAATAATAATAATAATAATAATAATAATAATAATAATAATAATAATAATAATAATAATAATAATAATAGTAATAATAATAATAATATATTATAATAATAATAATAAATTAATGATAACAATAATAATAATAATAATAATAATAATAATAATAATAATAATATTAAAAATGAAGATAATAATAATAATATTAAATAATAATAATAATAATAATAATAATAACAATAATAATAACTTATGATAATAACTTATGATAATAATAATAATAATAATAATAATAATAATAATAATAATAATAATAATAATAATAATAATAATAATAATAATAATAATAATAATAATAATAATAATAATAATAATAATAATAATAATAATAATAATAATAATTATTTGTCCGGATTTGGACCTGATGCCATTTTTATTCCTGGTCTGTTGCAGTTTTCCTTTTTGGCTTCACTGAGGTAATACAACGAGACATCATTCTCATTCTTGAGGACTGTGTTTGGTTGTATTACCGACTTTTTTCGAGCTATCGTTGGGGGCATTACAACTCCAACCTACCGTTATTCAAGTGTCGCGAGTCTGTGAGGAGGGAGGGGTGGGAGGGGGGGGGGGGGGGGGCAGGAGGAGTTATCGAAATGAATACCATACCGGACCGAATTACTAATATTGTGTCAAACATATTTCAAGTTTTTACTTCAAGTTTACACTTCTATTTTTAGTTTCATTACTTCATTTTTCACTTGAAACTTGTTATTTATCACCTGAACGGTCATAACTTGTATTATAGTTGTTACGTTTTCAACTGCTCAGAATCATTGTTAAAAGATCAATTTATTTCCCTTTACCTGTTAGCTTTTTTTCCTCATATTAATATCTACACTTCATCTCGCTAGACCGCTTTTTCCTGTCCCCAGTCATATGAAATAATTATTTATAAGTAAAAATAAGTGAACACACCAAGTGAAATATTCTCGTTAGTTCTCAGAATTTGCATCAAGTTGTTTCGCAAGTGACAAGTAGTCTGTCAAGTAAGAGTACTAAATATGCATTCACCAACCCAGCGTCTTTTTAGTACCTTTCCTGATCTCGGAAGTATTTTGAGATCAATTGACAGCAGTGTGAGTATTCAATTGAATGCAGGTTGGTAATTTCCTCACTGTGACAGGAGGCTAGTCAAGACTTACAAGACGATAAATTGATGAGGCGCATCATGTATTATTTGTGACTATGATTATCACATATTTCTTTGTGATGATGCAATTATATTTCTTAGATAATATATATAAGTACCATTATCAAATTAGATTCAAGTAATTAACTATAATTTAATTATATTTCTTAGATAATATATATAAGTACCATTATCAAATTAGATTCAAGTAATTAACTATAATTTACTAGCCTTTGCATCATGTTGTCATACTGATTATGTATTCAATCAAGTATCAAGAATAAATACTCATTGTTTTCTTAGATTATCAAATTCAAGTAAGTTGTTATAATAATGTATTTTCCGACCTTGACAGATGCTTGTCATAACTGACTTTTATTAAATATTTAATTGACAAGCCATGATCAATTTTGATTTATTAAATTAATAACTAACGGATGACAACTACTGATGGTATTACTGTGGACATTCAAGTGGCAAAACTTCCAATCAAATTTGAATTAGTGTTCAGATTTTGAATTAGTGGTCAGAAATCTAATTAATTGTCAGATATTTGATTAATGGTCGGAAATCAAATTAGTGGTCGGATTTCGGCGACTCTGACTTGAATTACATTAATAATATTAATAAGTGAAAGTTGAACGGTAATATTAATAATAATACTAAATTTTACTAATAATATTAATAGTATAATAATACTGATACTAGTATTTAATATATATAATAATACTACAGTGAATAGTGCTTCTCTGTCAATGGCTGATGCATTTCTGCACATGCGCCTCCATCGTCTCACCCGTGAGGGGAGTACGAAGAATTGACGATAGGCTCTAATGACACCCCCGCAAGGGCAGTTCCAACACTTCCAGACGGACCGGTATGTTCAATGAAAATACTGGTTCAGACGGACCGGTATGTTCAATGAAAATACTGGTGGCACCGACGGGAATCGAACTGGCGACAGGGCCCAGATGGTAGAACTTAACCACTGGGCTATCACGGTGTCCACTACAGTGAATAATAATAATAATAATAATAATAATAATAATAATAATAATAATAATAATAATAATAATAATAATAATAATAATAATAATAATAATAATAATAATAATAATAATATATCTGAGGCGTACTGATGCAGCTAATGGCATATCCTCAACGGACATAAGCCTCCAATACCCTTGTTCGAGGTCCTCCACCCCCCCGTGTCAGTCTCTCGCCTGATGATCGGGGCCACCGATGGAGCTCCTGAGGGCAAGACTGCACTAAGCCGAGGTTATTCCGCAGTCCCAGCAACCTCTTGCAAGACGTCACCGAATGTGCAAGTGCATACACCAAGCGCGGTTGCTAGAGCTGCCTCGAAACCCCACCCGTAACAATCTGGTGTCTGCTGGGTCCTGGGCTATCAACCAGCATATGCGGAGTTTAAGATCTTTTACGCGCGCAACGACCCTCCTCCCCAGCATCTACCACCAAAGGGTTATGAGTTGGCGTCACAGTTAACGCCTTGAGGCCATTGGGCTGGAACTCTGTTTAGCAAGTGTGACTAGGTTTTTTCATCGGGATTTCCCTCAAATATGTCACAGTCAACACTCCAAGGCAGATTTACTATATCTGAGGCGTACTGATGCAGCTAATGGCATATCCTCAACGGACATAAGCCTCCAATACCCTTGTTCGAGGTCCTCCACCCCCCCGTGTCAGTCTCTCGCCTGATGATCGGGGCCACCGATGGAGCTCCTGAGGGCAAGACTGCACTAAGCCGAGGTTATTCCGCAGTCCCAGCAACCTCTTGCAAGACGTCACCGAATGTGCAAGTGCATACACCAAGCGCGGTTGCTAGAGCTGCCTCGAAACCCCACCCATAACAATCTGGTGTCTGCTGGGTCCTGGGCTATCAACCAGCATATGCGGAGTTTAAGATCTTTTACGCGCGCAACGACCCTCCTCCCCAGCATCTACCACCAAAGGGTTATGAGTTGGCGTCACAGTTTAACGCCTTGAGGCCATTGGGCTGAATAATAATAATAGTAATAATAATAATAATAATAATAATAATAATAATAATAAATAATAATAATAATAATAATAATAATAATAATAATAATAATAATAATAATAATAATAATAATAATAATAATAATAATAATAATAATAATAATAATAATAATAATAATAATAATAATAATAATAATAATAATAATAGTTGAATAATAATAATAATAATAATAATAATATTGTAATAATAATAATAATAATAATAATAATAATAATAATAATAATAATAATAATAATAATAATAATAATAATAATAATAATAATAATAATAATAATATAATTATAATGTAAAATAATAATATATAATAATAATAATAATAATAATAATAATAATAATAATAATAATAATAATAATAATAATAGGCTTCCTCAGACTATAGCATCAGATCCAGATCCTGGACATGTGCCTCCATTAATAATAATAATAATAATAATAATAATAATAATAATAATAATAATAATAATAATAATAATAATAATAATAATAATAATAATAATAATAATAATAATAATAATAATAATAATAGTAATAATGTATCTCCTGCCAATTGCTGAGCCAAAAGGCCATGTGCATCCAGTCCTCCATTCCATAAGGAAAGTCTCCACACCAATCGGTGGAATAAAGGAAGTGACTGCATAGAACATTACTCTAGGAGCTTTAAACCAATCAGCCCATGGAAAGGGACCGATGGCCTATGTACTCCCTCCATAAGGAAAGTCTCCACACCAATCGGTGGAATAAAGGAAGTGACGGCATAGAACATTACTCTAGGAGCTTTAAACCAATCAGCCCATGGAAAGGGACCGATGGCCTATGTACTAATAATAGTAATAATAATAATAATAATAATAATAATAATAATAATAATAATAATAATAATAATAATAATAATAATAATAATAATAATAATAATAATAATAATAATAATAATAATAATAATAATAATAATAATAATAATATTGCTTCTCTGTCAATGGCTGATGCATTTCTGCACATGCGCCTCCATCAATAATAATAATAATAATAACAGTAATAATAATAATAATCTACTATAATAATAATAATAAATTAATGATAATAATAACAATAGTGCTTCTCTGTCAATGGCTGATGCATTTCTGCACATGCGCCTCCATCGTCTCACCCGTGAGGGGAGTACGAAGAATTGACGATAAGCTCTAATGACACCCCCGCAAGGGCAGTTCCAACACTTCCAGACGGGCCGGTATGTTCAATGAAAATACTGGTCCAGAAATAGACCGGTATGTCCAATGAAAATACTGGTGGCACCGACGGGAATCGAACTGGCGACAGGGCCCAGATGGTAGAACTTGACCACTGGGCTATCACGGTGTCCAATAATAATAACAATAATAATAATAATAATAATAATAATAATAATAATAATAATAATAATAATAATAATAATAATAATAATAATAATAATAATAATAATAATAATAATAATGAAGATAATAATAATAATATTAAATAATAATATTAATAATAATAACAATAATAATAATAACTTATGAAAATAAAAATAATAATAGTGCTTCTCTGTCAATGGCTGATGCATTTCTGCACATGCGCCTCCATCGTCTCACCCGTGAGGGGAGTACGAAGAATTGACGATAAGCTCTAATGACACCCCCGCAAGGGCAGTTCCAACACTTCCAGACGGGCCGGTATGTTCAATGAAAATACTGGTCCAGAAATAGACCTGTATGTTCAATGAAAATACTGGTGGCACCGACGGGAATCGAACTGGCGACAGGGCCCAGATGGTAGAACTTGACCACTGGGCAATAATAATAATAATAATAATAATAATAATAATAATAATAATAATAATAATAATAATAATAATAATAATAATAATAATAATAATAATAATAATAATAATAATAATAATAATAGTAATAATAATAATAATAATAATATACGTGCCACGACAGTGACACGAACTGAATACAACTGAAATGAAAATAAAAATCATATTTACTTATTATATCAATGCTAACTAAGCTATTGATACTTTGGCAAACACTGCAACTTAATAAAACAATGCTTGCCGCTCGTAGGGATGAGTCACTGGGAAGCTAGTATTACTATGATAATACTACACGATTGTTTGAATAACGAACAGTGCCTCAGGCACAAAAAATCAAGGAATGCAATGATCATATGCGGCGATCATTTTTTCCCGAGTGCAAGTAGCAGCAAATGCAGCAAGAATTCTTGTCACAAAAGGGCCCGCCGCTCCATCGTTTCTGATATGTTGCTTAGCCCATTGAAAGGCTAATTCCACCGGATTCAGTTCAGGTGAATATTTGGGTAAGTATACCATCTCGATCCCGATTCCAGCTAAGAGCACTCTCAACGCGGGGATCACTTGTCGGGCGTGGTGAATGGCTGCATTATCCATAACGATGCGGTCCCCTGCCACGATGACACCGCCTCCACTCCATGCATCAGCGCGTCGGCGAAGTCCACCGCACTGTTGGTTCCATTCTTGAGAGACAAGATTGTTCCTCCTCTGTGATGGCGCAGCGAGGATAGAAACGTCACCACGTAACGTCCGTCTTGAGCCAGCTGGTCATCCTCCCTGGCAAGAAAGCAAATGTAGCATACACGCTGTGTATAGATTCACTCATTCTTATCAATTCGCACATAAAGCATATGTGCTGCACATGTGCCGCACATGTGCTGCACATGTGTTTTGCATGAATGAATGAATGAGTGAATGACATTGAGTGAATGAATAAATGAGTGAATGAGTGAATGAGTGAATGAGTGAATGAGTGAATGAGTGAATGAGTGAATGAGTGAATGAGTGAATGAATGAGTGAGTGCACGAATGAGTGCATGAATGAGTGCATGAAGAGTGAATGAGTGAGTGAATGAATGAATAAATGAGTGAGTGAGTGAAAAAATGAATGAGTTAATGAGTGAAGGAATGAATGAATGGGTGAGTGAATGAGTGAATGAATTAGTACATGAATGAATGAATGAATGAATGAGTCAATGAATGAATGAGTGAATGAATGAGTGAATGAATGAGTGAATGAATGAGTGAATGAATGAGTGAATGAATGAGTAGAAGAAGTAGAAGTAATAGTAGAAGAAGTAGTAGAAGTAGTAGGTAGTAGTAGGTAGTAGAAGCAGTAGTAGTAGTAGTAGAAGTAGTAGTAGTATTAGAAGTAGTAGTAGTAGTGGTAGCAGTAGAAGTAGAAGAAAAAGTAGTAGTAGTAGTAGTAGTAGGAGTAGTAGTAGTAGTAGTAGTAGTAGTAGTAGTAGTAGTAGTAGTAGTAGTAGTAGTAGTAGTGATATTAGTAGAAGTAGTAGAAGTAGAAGTAGTAGTAGTAGTAGTAGTAGTAGTAGTAGTAGTAGTAGTAGTAGTAGTAGTAGATATAGTAGCGCCGACAGCTCAAAAATCTTCACCATCCTGGCGCAATCAAGGTGCTCATGCCGGTGGCGGCCGCAGCTTTGGCTGTAAAGAAGCAAGAAAAAAAGGAATACGTCATAGTTTCGGACAGTGATGATGATGATGAAGGCAGTCGCAACATGCCCAAACTACTTGCGCCCGGCCCGGGCAGCCGCCGCACGACAAGCCTGGTTGTCTGAAGTTGATAATATCGAGCATGAATTGGATCGCATCAACGAACAGTTCGAATCCTACAAAAAGCAAAAGCATATTGGCAATACTACTGTTGGCACTGCTACTGCTACTACTACTACTGCGGTGGCCCAGCCATCCGTACCTGTCAAGGTGCAAAAGCCTGTTGCAGCTACTGCTACTGTGGCCCGACCATCCGTACCAAGTGTCAAGGTGGAACGTCCTATTGCTACTGCTGCCATTGCTACTGTTTCTACTACTACTGCTGAGGCCCGACCATCCGTACCAAGTGTGAAGGTGGAACAGTCTATTGCTACTGCTGCCACTGCTACTGTTTCTACTACTACTGCTGAGGCACGCGGCCGCTCATCCGTTCCAGTCAAGGGGCAACAGCCGACTGCTGCTGCTGCTACTACTACTACTGCTACTACTACTACTACTGCTACTACTACTACTACTACTACTACTACTACTACTACTACTACTACTACTACTACTACTACTACTACTACTACTGCTACTTCTGTGTGCCAGGCCCACCCATCCGTACCTGTCGTGCATGCGCAACAGTCTACTGAGATCAAGGTGGAACAGCATACTACGGAAGAGCCTCAAGATCTATTCACGAAAGTTTTGGAGTGGCAAAGTCTGTGTCGTAATCCCAACAAGCTGCAGGCAGTCAACACACAACTTCAAGAAATAGATCTACCCGCTCTAGGATTGCTTTGCGCCGCAGATTTTCGCTGTTATGGCTGGCCTGATGTATTTTACGTTGGTAGTGTCATGGATGTGAAATTATGTGCCGAAAACGTGAGCAGCAAGAGCCAAGTTTCAATTCATATTTTTGGTGTAAGTGAGAAACGCAAAAGCAGCGCAAAGCCATGGTACGCTGAAGACTTGGCTTCGAAAAAGTTTGCACCATCCTGGGTGCTGAAGAAAAATTTTCATCAGTCAAAGCTGCCAGGAGAAATAGTGGCATGGGAGTGTCCTGATGATGAAAAGTACGAAAAATTCAAAGTTACTATTGAAGCGCAATTTGTCCTCATTGATTCGTTTACGTTGAACCAGGACAGCCAAATGAACAGCAAGGATAAGGCTGATTTGATCCAAAAACTCAAAGAAGAATCAACAAGTGCAGATTCTGAGTCTGATGAAACGTCAGAGTCAGAGTCGGAGGATGCCTCGGACAGTGCTGATTCAGATAACGAGAAGAAAGGCAGCCGCTTTGGAAATGAGGAAGACAGTGACTCTGAGTGATTAATGAGTAAGGACATGACAAGACTTGCAGTCTGTTACTAATACTACTGAGACAACCAACTTGATCACCATCAGTAGACTAATTATTATTGACTTCCCACTCATCACCAGTGCGAGTGGAAAGTAAATTCTTATTAAAGTGTTTGTGTAAAAGTATGTATAAATACAGTTGAATTATATATATTAATTAATATTATTATATATAATATTGATAATTAGGTTTATATTGATAATTAGGTTGCTTATTAATGTTATTAATATTAATATTAATGATTTATGATTTTCATTTTAGTGTGTTCAGTTCAACGCTCAGTGTGTTGTATTAATAAACGGTGCCGAGCCTCAGCGAGCATTATTTATATTAATATTATTAATATTAACACTATGCGCCGGACCTGATAATAAATTTAGTTTTTTTTCAAGTTAAAAAATTAATAATTAGTTCGGTTGAAATCCGACTACTAATTTGATTTCCGACCACTAATCAAATATCTGACAATTAATTGTATTTCTAACCACTAATTCAAAATCTGAACACTAATTCAAATTTGAATGGAAGTTTGCCACTTGAGTGTCCACAGTAATAACTAAGTGTTGATGAGAATTGATATTCTTGTTAGTATGATTTCTATTTATTGAAAGCGGATTCCCCAGTGCTATTTCAAGATAATCATCTCGAACAGCCGGAAATCTCACACGTAATCATCATAAATCTGACCTTCTTGCTTATGATACTAAACATGTCTATCGACGCTCTCAAAAATGATTGCTACTACTTGGAAAGTATATTCTCATACCGAGGTAAGAAAAATACTTTTGAAGTGTCTATCGTGAAGACGAGCACAGCTGACAAAGCTTAAGGAGATTTAGGTGCCTCGGTCGAGGCGGGAGCCTCGGTGGTCGTGACCTCACCTTCTTCATAGTGACGACCGTCGTATCCTCCCTGGTTGCCGTAGCTGTAACCGCCCTGCTGGCCGTAGTGGTCGTCATAGCTGCTGGCGTAATATGAGCTGCTGGAGTCGTATTCAGAATAGCCTCCCTGTCCGTAGTTCTGGTTGCCGTAAGATTGCCCGCCTAGCGAAAAGAGGGAGAGTGGTCGGTGATAGACAATCACAAGCATGATAGTAATATAGATGATGATGACAATGACGATGACAAATGACTGATAATGACAGAGAGTAATCATGATAATGACTGATCATAATAATTTTACTGTTATAATGATAACGATAATAATAATAATAATAATAATAATAATAATAATAATAATCATAATAATAATCATGATAATAATAATAATAAATGATAATAATAATAAATGATAATAATAATAATAAATGATAATAATAATAATAAATGATAATAATAATAAATGATAATAATAATAATAAATGATAATAATAATAATAAATGATAATAATAATAATAAATGATAATAATAATAATAAATGATAATAATAATAATAAATGATAATAATAATAATAAATGATAATAATGATAATAAATGATAATAATAATAATAATAATAATAATAATAATAATAATAATAAATGATAATAATAATAATAATAAATAATAATAATAAATGATAATAATAATAATAAATGATAATAATAATAATAAATGATAATAATGATAATAAATGATAATACCATAGCTCTGTCCACCATAGCCCTTCGAGTACGAGTCCTGTCCATATCCACCCTTGCTGTAACTCTGTCCGCCGTATCCTCCCTTCGAGTACGAGTCCTGTCCATATCCACCCTTGCTGTAACTCTGTCCGCCGTATCCTCCCTTGGAATAGCTGTCCTGGCCACCGTAGCCCTTCGAAGAGTAGTCGTTTTGGCCGCCATAAGAGGATCCCTTGGAGTAGCTGTCCTGGCCACCGTAGCCCTTCGAGTAGTCGTTTTGGCCATAAGATCCCTTGGAGTAGCTGTCATAGCCACCGTAGCCCTTCGAAGAGTAGTCGTTTTGGCCATAAGATCCCTTGGAGTAGCTGTCAGAGCCACCGTAGCCCTTCGAAGAGTAGTCGTTTTGGCCACCATAAGATCCCTTGGAGTAGCTGCCATAGCCACCGTAGCCCTTCGAAGAGTAGTCGTTTTGGCCGCCATAAGATCCCTTGGAGTAGCTGTCGTAGCCCTTCGAGTAGTCGTTCTGGCCATAAGATCCCTTGGAGTAGCTGTCCTGGCCACCGTAGCCCTTCGAGTAGTCGTTTTGGCCATAAGATCCCTTGGAGTAGCTGTCATAGCCACCGTAGCCCTTCAAAGAGTAGTCGTTTTGGCCATAAGATCCCTTGGAGTAGCTGTCAGAGCCACCGTAGCCCTTCGAAGAGTAGTCGTTTTGGCCACCGTAGCCCTTGGAGTAGTCGTTTTGGCCGCCATAGGAGCCCTTGGAAGAGTAGTCAGAGTAGCCAGGAGTCTGGGGAGCATAGCCGCCCTGCTGACCGTAAGACTGGCCGTAAGACTGGCTAGAATAGGAGGAACCGCTGTAGGATTTCTTGGATGGGTAATCATCGTAGCCTCCCTTGTAGGTATCTACGCCCTTGCTGTAATCATTTTGACCATATCCTCCCTTGCTGTAGCTGTCATAGCCACCATAGCTTTGTCCGTAGCTGCCCTTGCTGTAGCTGTCGTATCCTCCGGAATAATCGTTTTGACCATATCCTCCCTTCGAGTACGAGTTCTGACCATATCCTCCCTTCGAGTACGAGTCCTGACCATATCCTCCCTTGGAGTACGAGTCCTGACCATATCCTCCCTTGGAGTACGAGTCCTGACCATATCCTCCCTTCGAGTACGAGTCCTGACCATATCCTCCCTTGGAGTACGAGTCCTGACCATATCCTCCCTTCGAGTACGAGTCCTGACCATATCCTCCCTTGGAGTAATCGTTGGACTGGTAGCCCTTGGAGTAATCGTTGGACTGGTAGCCCTTGGAGTAATCGTTGGACTGGTAGCCCTTGGAGTAATCGTTGGACTGGTAGCCCTTGGAGTAATCGTTGGACTGGTAGCCCTTGGAGTAATCGTTGGACTGGTAGCCCTTGGAGTAATCGTTGGACTGGTAGCCCTTGGAGTAATCGTTGGACTGGTAGCCCTTGGAGTAATCGTTGGACTGGTAGCCCTTGGAGTAATCGTTGGACTGGTAGCCCTTGGAGTAATCGTTGGACTGGTAGCCCTTGGAGTAATCGTTGGACTGGTAGCCCTTGGAGTAATCGTTGGACTGGTAGCCCTTGGAGTAATCGTTGGACTGGTAGCCCTTGGAGTAATCGTTGGACTGGTAGCCCTTGGAGTAATCGTTGGACTGGTAGCCCTTGGAGTAATCGTTGGACTGGTAGCCCTTGGAGTAATCGTTGGACTGGTAGCCCTTGGAGTAATCGTTGGACTGGTAGCCCTTGGAGTAATCGTTGGACTGGTAGCCCTTGGAGTAATCGTTGGATTGGTAGCCCTTGGAGTAATCGTTGGACTGGTAGCCCTTGGAGTAATCGTTGGACTGGTAGCCCTGGGTGCCGCCTAGGGATAAGAGGAATAAATAATAAAAAGGATACTAATAGAAAATAGTAATAGAAAAAAATAGTAGTAGTAGTAGGAGGAGGAGGAGTAGTAATAGCAGTAGTAGGAGTAATAGTATTAGTAGTAGGAGTAAAAATATTAGGAGTAGGAGTAAAAATATTAGGAGTAAAAATATTAGTAGAAGTAAAAATATTAGTAGTAGGAGTAAAAATATTAGGAGTAGGAGTAAAAATATTAGGAGTAAAAATAAGTAGTAATAGTAGTACTCTACCACTACTACATACTACTACTATTAGTCATTTTGACCATAGCTGCTGCCCTTCGAGTCCTGGCCGTAGGAACCCTTGTTGTAGCTGTTGTAGCTGCTGGTGTAGCTGTTGCTCTTTTGGCTCTTCAAGAAGTTCAAGAACCCAGCAGCACCGTAGCCTGCAGCAAGAAAACACAGTGAGCAAACGGAGCCCTGGGCCAACAACACACACACACACACCCGGGGGGGGGGGGGGGGGCTATGCTTACCCTGGCCTCCATATCCTGCATTCGCGTACTGATTCCCGGTGAGTCCTGGTTTTAACTGCAAACATATGCGAAGGATAGTGAGAACGCTAGTTAATATTCCAAAGTTCAAGCGCATAGTCGAAGCATGCTTCTCCGGCCTTTACCACCCCCAAACACCAAGAAACACTGTGTGTGTTTATTTGTTCGTACGTGTGTGTGTCTGTGTGTGTGTGTGTGTTTGAAAGGAGAGAGGTTAAGCTCGGCTGGCAAGCTTGTGTGAACTTGAAACTCAAAAACAAACACGACTTGATTACTTAAGATTCTCGTTTTCCAAAACACTTGATTATTTTATGTCATACACTACCAAATTTCTTCGTATTATGAGTATTATGTTTATGCGTGACGGGTTCTCATTCAAGTCAAACCAGCAAAAATTGGAAAAGTATTCGTTAAAAGACACTGTCATCAGATTGTCAATTATGTTCAAATATTGACATTTTGGTTCAGATGTTGATTCGTTCAATCAACTCTGAAGCTAGCAAACTTGACGTATCAGTAATCTCTCAAGGTACCAATCCTCCAAACTCTTCGGCTCCAGTGGCTCCCCCACTGGAAGCGGCAGCGGTGGTCGCGGGATCGGCGGTGGTTTGTGCGGCAGCGGGGGCGCTCAGCACCAGCAGTCTAGCGAGGGTCAACATTCTTCTACTGGAACTTGAGTGAGCGCTTCCTGAGAATCAGGCAAGTCTTCTTCTGAGCAGTTCTGGTGGAGCACCCTTTCAAGATGGAGCGACTTTTTTGCACACTTACCCTTCAAGTTCTTTAACCGTTAGAGTTCACTTTGCCCAATCAGGCCTAAAAGGGTAAGCAAAACCAAAAAACGGATGACACAAGTAAATTGGCAAAGTTTTGGATCAACTCAAAAAATTGACTCAGTCATTGGCAAAAGTTTTATTTCCCCACCGCAGGCAGGAGAACACCATATTTATCTGGTCTTTGGTGGGCAAGTTTGGGTTTTGGTTGAGTTGACCACAGCTGAGGCGTTTGGCTTTATGCAACATTCGAGGGAAAGTCTGGTAACTGCCAGATGCATGACACTCGCAAAACCTTTGTATATGAGAAGTACTTTTATGTGCTGGTTGTTTGTTTTGGCTTGCTGGTCTGGTTGCTTTTTTTGGATTGCTCGTTTCTGTTGTCGTCGTCCATACTGTTTGTTGCTGTTCCCGTAGTTCTTTTGTTGTTGTTTTTGATGATGATGATGATGATGATGATGATGACGATGATGATGATGATAGAAGATGATGATGATGATAATGATGATGATGATGATGATGATGATGATGATGATGATGATGATGATGATTGTGATGAGGATGATGATGATGATGATGATGTTGATGATTGAGATTGATGATTGATGATTGATGATTGATGATGATGATGTTATTGTTGTTGTTGTTGTTGGTGGTGGTGGTTGTTGTTGTTGTTGTTGTTGTTGTTGTTGTTGTAAGAAAAGATTCAAGTGAACAAATATTAGAGAACTGAATCATGCGGACTGGCCCAAACGAGCTGCAGAAGGATACCACTACAGGAAACAAAATTCAACAGAAAAGCTCTTAGAAAGCAAAATTTAACAGGAGAGAGAGAGAGAGAAGGAAATGTCCATTAGTCAGTCTATCTACCTCTTAGTCTATCTATTGACCTACTTATATAATACTAGTAAAAGGTTCGCTCATTCGCTCAGGGTTGCGTACTGTCGTAATTTCAAACTGCACGTATGAGATACGATTCGAAATTAGTAGTCAGGGGTACGTTTTAACTCTAACGTGCTTGAGACGCGTTCCCCACCGTCAACCCTTCAGTGCGAATGAAGTAATATGTATGTTTATGCACATATTTTACACTGTTGGCAGATGTAAATAGTCATGTGCATGCCGAAAGGCCTATCTGTAAATAAATGAGAGAGAGAGAGAGAGACTTATCCAATAAAAGTAATAGGTTCGCTCAGGGTTACGTACTAACGTTATTTCAAATGGTATGTATGCGATACGATTCGAAATAAGTAGTCAGGGTACTTTTTAAGCTCTACGTGCTTGCGACGCATTTCCCACCGTCTACTCTTCAGTGCCAATGAAGTAATAAGTATGTCTATGCATATATTTTACATTGTACGCAGATGTAAATATATTTTTATGCGCATGCGTAAAGACCTGTCTGTAATTAAATAAGAGAGAGAGAGGGAGAAGAGAGAGAGAAGAGAGAGAGAGAGAGAAGAGAGAGAGAGATGAAAAGCACAGAAGGAGAAAGAAAAATTAGATAACAGACGCAACTGTAAGCCAAAAAATCACATGACAGAGATACCACAAACATAATAGGCAATCACAATCAGTCACAGGCAAGGGAGACAGGACGAGGCGTTCCGTCTTACCGCCTGCCATGTATGTATGTATGTAGATAGAAAGGTAGGTAGGTAGGTGGGTATGTAGGTAGGTAGGTATGTATGTATGTAGGTAGGTAGGTATGTATGTATGTATGTAGGTAGGTATGTATGTATGTATGTATGTATGCATGTATGTATGTATGTATATAGGCAGGTCGGTAGGTAGGTAGGAAGGTAGATATGTATGTATGTATGCACCTCCCCCCCCCCTCCCTCTCTCCATCTCTCTCTCCATCTCTCTCAATCTCTCTCTCTCTCTAAATCTCTCTCTCTCTCCTCTCTCTCTCTCTTTTCTCTTTCTCTTTTTTTTTTTTCTCTATCTTTTTCTCTCTCTCTCATACACACACACACACACACTCTCTCCCTCTCTCTCTCATTCTTTCTTTCTTTCTCCCTCCCTCCCCCCCTCCCTCTCTCTCTCTCTTTCTCTCTCTCTCTATCTCTCTCTACACCTCTCTCTACATCTTGCTCTCTCTCTCTCACTCTCTCTCTCCTTCCCTCCCTCCTTCCCCCCCCCCCCCCCCCCCACCCCTCTCTCTCTCTCACTCTCTCTCTCTCTCACACACACACACACGCACTCCCTCGCTCTCTCTCTCTCTCTATGTATATATATATATCACACACACACACACTCTCTCTCTCTCTCTTTTTTTTTTTTTTTTTTTTTCTTTCTTTCTCTCTCTCTATATATATATATGTATGTATACATATATATATCAAACCTTCGACATTCTTACGTATATTCTTATATTATCAGGAAATCGCACTTCTTTCATGTCCAAGCCTCGGACTCGGAGCATGACTTCTCTTGGGCTAGATACGCATCCTGCCCTCAAGAAGCGCAAAAGAGAATAGGGAGAAGGCTTGACTCTAAGCCCAATCGGGCAAGCGCAGACAAGTGAGCCAGCCCAGCGTCCGTGATTCGGCGACAGTAGCGAAGAGTCAGGTGCTGGACACCGATTCCACTAAGCAGTTTGAGGACAGAGTCGGTGGTCTCCGGAGCCATCAGAACCTTGGTAAAGCAACCTGTGCTCTGCCTCCATACTCCTTTCAAAGCTACGAGAGGTTCGCCTTTCTTGAACTTGCCCAAGTCAAGCATTGGCTCTGCCAACCCTTTCCAAACCTGTGGATTTTTTAAGGCCTTCCAGCCGCTTGCAGACACGCGCGAGCGAGAGTAACTTCATCCACCCGATGTAGTCCCGGATGTAGCACCATAAGTCAAGGGGTAACGCGAGCAGCTTGGCATTCCCTCCAACACCTCGATCTCAAGAGTTGCAAGTCACGGACGCAGGACTGGCTCACCTGTCTGCGCTTCCCCTGCAGCACCTCATCTCGTTGGTTGCAAGTCACGGACGCTGGGCTGGCTCACTTGTCTGCGCTTCCCCTCCAGCACCTCAATCTCGCTAATTGCAGTCAAGTCACGGACGCAGGGCTGGCTCACTTGTCTGCGCAGCCCCTCAGACAGCTCGATCTCGATGGTTGCGAGCAAGTCACGGATGCTGGGCTGGCTTACTTGTCTGCGCTGCCCCTGCAGCACCTCAACCTCGAAAGATGCGAGCAAGTTACCGACGCTGGGCTGGCTCACTTGTCTGCGCTGCCCCTGCAGCACCTCAATCTCGCTTATTGCAGGCAAGTCACGGACGCTGGGCTGGCTCACTTGTCTGCGCTGCCCCTTAAGCACCTCAATCTCGCGCTTTGCGTGGAAGTCACGGATACTGGGCTGGCTCACTTGTCTACGCTGCCCCGGCACCACCTCATTCTTGCTGGCTGCAGGCAAGTCACGGACGCTGGGCTGGCTCACTTGTCTGCGCTGCCCCTGCAGCACCTCGATCTCGCTGTCTGCAGGCAAGTCACGGACGCTAGGCTGGCTCACTTGTCAGCGATGCCCCTCAGACACCTCACTCTCACTGCTTGCAGGCAAGTCACGGACGTTGGGCTGGCTCACTTGTCTGCGCTGCTCCTGCAGCACCTCGATCTCACTGCTTGCAGGCAAGTGACGGACGCTGGGCTGGCTCACTTGTCTGCGCTGCCCCTGCAGTACCTCTATCTCAATGGTTGCAGGCAAGTCACGGACGCTGGGCTGGCTCACTTGTCTGCGCTTCTGGCGGATGCGCGTGAAGTTTTATTTGATAAACTCGGATGATTAGTTGAAAGAGTGATTGTGTAAAAAGTCTAAATATACTGTTAATATAGCATGGTTTAACATTTCTCAGAAACTTTAAATTTAAAACCTATGCATGTTGAG
Source organism: Paulinella micropora (assembly GCA_019918135.1). NCBI lineage: Eukaryota > Cercozoa > Imbricatea > Euglyphida > Paulinellidae > Paulinella > Paulinella micropora. Next base: position 30,590 of record WBZZ01003354.1, read on the forward strand.
AATGTTTACTAGAAGAACTGAATTCTTAATAAGAATGTTGCATGTTAACATTGTTATCATCATTGTTGATAAGTTGTTATAATTTATCACCTGTTTGCAAAATTTGAAATTATTAATAATTCCCACAAAAGTACTTTGTTGTTATCAACATTCAAGACACAAAAAAAAAAAAAAAAAAAAAAAAATCAACTTCGGTTTTCGTTGGAATTTCAGTTTTCGTTGAAATTTCCGTTTTTGTTGAAATGTTTGAAATTAACTTTACGCAAGCACTGTTTTAATACAATAGTTGCCACTCGTATTACTGGGCAATGTTACAATGGTACGATATTTAATAACCGTAACGATATGAAGACTGAGGACTCGGAATACCTAAAGAAGGGACTAGGTAGCCTCCAGACCAAGGATAACCGAGTCACACTGAGACCGGAACGGTAAGTATTGCCATTCAAGTATATACAAGTATATACCGGGTGGGCCGGCATAATCCCTTGAGTCACGAGTCATATCAGACTGAGCAGCTTAACGACCTGCCAAAACCTTTACCGTTGATAAGACACTCTTTTTGACCGGTTCATTAGATTCTCCTCTGCACGACGTTTCGACTTCACTAACTAGTTTTCGATTTCGTTCAGAAATGATTTCAAACTATCAGTTCAAAGTTCTTTTTAGCTATTGCCATTTTTCCTGTTTGTAATACCTTTTCCCCCTATTTCCCCGTGAAACCGCTTTACGGTAAATTTGTGGACAAGAACGGAAAAACACAATATCTAACTTGTCTTCCTTTGCCAGTCATTTTTGCCTTGAGGCTTCCCAAATCGATTTGGGAATTTTCAAGAGTCTAACAACACGACCGCACTATCCGTTTATGACTGTTTACTTGAAGACTCGCGACACTATCCGTTTGAGAACAGGAGACCTCACAATTTACTTTCTACACTTGATCGTACGTTGCACCCAAGCCTGCAATAAGTTCGAAATTATGTAAATAAATGAAGTGACCTCTCTACTATTTACTTGTATTTCACCTGCTCACCCAGAGTCAGGACTCAAAGCAGCCATAGTGTTCTTATTGAGTTCGTTGTATCTGCCTACTTGAAGAGTTGTATACAAACTCACAATTCGAATTTTTTTCCATTCAAGAGAAAACTATACATACAGAGTTGGTGTGTTCTGTGCACAAATCGATTTGGAAAGACACTCTCTTTCAGGAGTGGCTATACAACAACGTATTAGGACAGTGGTAACCAAAAACACATATGTCTCGACAAACCCTTCACCTGCCGTTGCATTTTTGTGTCCCTCCTCTGCCCTTATACACACTATGCAGTCAACCAACACAGTATGTGTTTGGTTTTGTCGTTCTAGGGTCATCCCCTACCCACAGAGTGGAGAACACCTCTTCCACTGCAACTCGCCCTCTTCAGCTACTGCTCTGCGTCCTGGCTTGCTCCTGGTACTCCTACATGTGGAACCAGTCGCGACACGACGACCCAGCATCAAAATACTACGAGCACAAACAACGTTGTCTGGACTTATATCCCATCTTGGGCTCCCGTACAGACACTCTACGTACAGGCAAGAGGTTTCAGGAAGAAGTCAAGGCTGACAAGACTGCTCGCCTCCATACTGACCTTCCACGTATACAAACTGTGCAGTTTATTTACGATTTACTGACCAGCTACGTTGATGATGCACGAGACATTCTTCGGGAAATTCATAACGATAAGGCTACCTGGCTGCTACAGGTCCCCATCGCCCCTCAAGCCAGCCTGAACCTCCTTTGTAACCCAGATTGGACAGACGCTGATGTCTACGCCCAGTACCTGGGACCTACTGGATCGTTGACAGCCGCAGAGAAGCTCTGGCACGACATTGGCCACGTCATCCCCGTAAAAGCTTTTCATAACTACTACCCAGTCACCGCCCCCACTGTCGGATTAACAAGGTCACTCCAGGTCACTGCAATCCCCACAACCGCTGGTGCCACATCCATTCCCTCATCGAACCAGACTGGTCCGACAACTCTGCAGCCCACCGGACGTTCATCTGCGACTACGACCCGCTCGAGCCACCCTTCGACGTCTTCGACTCCTGGAACAGCTACGCTGACTTCGTCAACGCCGATGCTACCCTCAGCCCTGACATCTGCAGTCACGCCGACACTTCGAACATCGACGTCTGATCGAACTGTTTTCGCGCGAGGATTAGCAGTCAACTATCACATCGCCAACACGCTAATTCAACTGGCCATTATGCACGCCATCAGTAATGTTAACGAGTGGGGAGACAGAGTTAGTAATACGGTCACCATCATGGACGCCTGTTGGTACCGCTTCGTCCGCGTCACCGACTCAATCCAGCAAGTTTGGAGTTCACTGTCCCTCATCTGGCTGCTATTCATTCGCGACCTTATCCATGGCTGTCTGGACAAACCCGATTTATACAAGTCAGCTCTCCAAACTCTCGATCTACGACGTTTTCAGAACGAACAACTTTTGGCGTACATCCAACGGTGTATTACGTTTTACGAGACTACACATGCAGCTGGCGTGATCATCTGCGACGGAAACCAGATTGAAGACTTGGGCCGTATGCTCACCCCGATGGAACGCGACCGATGGAATCAACATTCGGACCAAGTCCTACTTACGCAAGGCGTTGGCTGGCCGCGCAATCTGGATGACATCCTCCCTTGGGACCCTCGACCCAAACGATATGCAGGAATACCTTCTTGGGATGGAGACTCCGGTCCTCACCGAAATCAAAGACCCATCTACGTATAGACGGGTCTCTGTTCGTCCAAGACGTCAGCAGCTCAGGCAAGTAACGATTACTGAGGCGAACACCAGCACTAACCGCCCCGCTTGGCAGAAACGTAAGGCGGACGCCATGGCAAAGACGCAGACTGCCCCTCTACAGACGTCGACTCGCCAAATCAAGCGTTTGAAGACCGACCCACCGGGCCCCTCGTCGAGCCAGATCGATCGAAAACTTTTTACGGGTCTACCATGCACCTACTGCAAGGAGCACAACAACTTCTTGGAGAAGGGCCAGCTCCCCAAACATTCGTTTGAAGAGTGCAAACTTCGTCGACAGCGTCGTCAATATGACGAAAGGCCATCAGCGGCCGTTGCCCGCAGCACCCCGCGCGCCTTCCATATGACTGCCCGGTCCTACACACCCTCTTCGCTGGTGCAAATGCCCTCGCCTCTACGGATTGCGACTATCCCAACAGTTGTCATCGGATGCGTTTGGGTCGCCAAACATCCTCGCAACCGCCCATTCATCGGCAAGACTACATGCGCTTTGGATTCAGCCTGCAACTGTAAAGGTGTCGCTCGCTTATCTTGGGTTCTACAACACGGCTTTACGATCCGGCAGCTGCCGTCTGTGACAGCACGCTCATCCGTCGGCATCGACGCAGTCCTCACCGACGGCATCGAACTCTTTGTTTCCGCTGGCCCAACGTCGCCGCTTCATGCAATTACCGTTTATGTATCGGCTCACCTGCCTGATCGCGTGGATCTACTCTTCGCCAACGAGGTAACCATACAGATCAACTTGTCCATCGACGAGGCCCAAAGGATCAAGCCAACGGACTACATCCCTTTGAAGCCCACAGCAAGACAGATCGTCTATGAGATGGAATTTCATCTCTTCGATGAGCCACTTCAGGTGGGCGACCATCAACGAGCAACCATCAGCTATGACTTGCGCCCGGAGACTCTGGCTGAAATGGCTTCTTGCCCGACCTCCGAGATTGAGAAGATCTTCAAGCTCCGTGTTACACAACCTTCGGATCCCTACAATCTTTTGTTAACTTCGCAAGCCCACCTCTACGGCCGCACAGTCCACCTGTTCATGTCCGAAAAGAAGCGACCATGTGATGGGAGGGTACTGACAGATCACGACGAAGACGACGAAGAAGAGGAAGAAGAAATCAAATCTAGTGCCTCCAAGAAACACAAGCCATCCTCTGATCTGATTACACATGAGGATTATTATAACGATGCCCGTGCTTGGTCGCTTATCCGACATACTCAGCGGGCCGACCCGAGACGCAGTCCGCTGTGCGATCTCTCTCTTTCGGATCATCGTCATCATCATCTTCATCGTCATCATCATCTTCATCTTCATCGTCATCGCCATCGTCGATGCAGGCTTCATCCTCATCATCGACAGCATCTTCACCTACCACATCCGCTACATCGGCCATTGGCCAACCATCGGCCCCTGCACCTGGCACACCGCAATCTTTCCAGACTGCGTTGACTCACCCTTCGTCGTTACAAGCTCCAGTTGTTCCTCTAACATCTAGTCACAACTATCAACAGAGTAGGCGACGCTCTTCAAGCAAACGCGAACGCTCAATATCACCGGTGCCCTCTTCTCCTTGCTCTCAAGTTCCGCCAGTCTCGCCTTCGCCACCTCGCCTCACCCAACCGACTACCAGTCCAGTCGCCGGGTTGAGTAAAGCATCTACAAAAGCACATACCAGCGCCCGCCAGAGGGCAGCCCGCGTATCCCCTGGCCGTTTGACAGCTGCGTCCAGTTCTTCATCGACCTCTGCGACAAATACAGCCGCAACGCCAGCCCAACCGCAGGCACCCACAACATCTTCTAGTAGTTCGTCCTCCTCGTCCAGCTCGTCGTCGGTACCTGCGGCAAGCCCAGCTAGGGTGCGAGCCCTATCCTGGGCGACCCACTCCCCAGTCCAAGGAGGCCCTCGAGTCGCATACTCGCTAAGCCCACTTGGACCATACAGGACCCGCACTCCCACCGCTGAAGACCGCGACAAGGTGGGACCACTAAAACAGATGGCACAGAGAGAAGCAATGACGCCGATACCACCTCCACCTCGTTCCCACAAGCTGAGTGTTATGTCCGGATCAGCCCTACGAGATCGAGCCACTCTTGGTCGGGATTCTCCAACCTTACGGATATGCCAGCCCACCAAGTGGAAATTCAGAAAGCATATGGTACCAACGGCTCCCCAGGCATGGACAAGGAACTCTACATTGTTCGGGACATTTACGCCACGTTTTTCCCGACAGCAGCCATGACCATGATTCCAGGCACTCACCCGCATTGCCGTCATCTGGGATACTGGATCCCAAAGCACTTTACGCTCAACCAAGGCCTATGGCCGGACTCCACGATGGTGCACATGCAACACCCCAGAGTGGAACGCTACCATCCTAGGATACAATCGCTCCGCCACGGAATCTTCCGTTTCCAACCCCTTAGTAGCCCGCCTACCTTTCAAGTGACTGAAGACTGGCTTCTCCCTTCGGCAAATTACAACCACTTCGCCGATAAGCCACTTTTGGTAAGAACTTTCCTCCCCCGGGATGCTAAGTTACCACATACCAGTGTAAGCAGAATATACGCGCACACAGGACCGCGACAATGGTATGGAAAGACCAACTGGGACCATGAATACTCAACAGAGTTCCCTGCAGCCATCCAAGGCTTCCACCGCGATCGCCCTACCATCTTGATGCAGCGTTACTGGCCACCTCGTAACAACGCACACGAGATAGATCCGGAGACTTTTGAAGACTTCACACATGGCCTAGCTCTTCGGTCAGGCACCAGACGCCCCCTCGCAGTCGTCAACACCGAAGCCATGTGCCTGGTCCGTGCAGACACTACATCAGCTCCCTTGATGACCCGCCGCGTTGGCAATACGTCTACGAAAACCGCACTTGAAGACATCTTCCAGATCCCGGAAGGTTCCACCATGATGTCACGGTTTTATGAAAGCAAACACACTGCTATCATATTCCACTTCGGCCCGCAAAACGGTAGAAACACTGCTCAACTTATTGCATCCTCTCTAGTCGGACCTAATATCGAACCTACTGGCGATGTCCTGTGCTTCGAAGCAGGAATGTCCTTCGACCATATTGTCCGCCCATGGGGATATCGATCTTCGTACCTCGGCCTACTTGTGGGAGCAAACCCAAGTGCATCACCCTTAGCAGCCGTCCTTCGAGGAGAACTCCTATTCCCGTGATGCAGTATGGAGCAAACCGAAGTTAAGCATCTACGATTTCATCCGCTGCCGCTTTCGACATCACTATACAAACGCCGTGTCTTTCGACTCCCAACTCGAGAACGCTGCTTTGCTCTACAGCATTATTTTCATCGCCTTCCTCGTAACGACCCGGTATGGCTCAAAATCGTCGCAAATGACACCTCTATGACCACGATCGCGGAAACATCGTGCCAGAACTACGTGCAGTACATGAGCGATCTTACGATTGCATTGTCGACCTGCCGCTCACCTACTTCGACGATAGTAACATCACGGTCTACTACACGGACGAAGGCGACGAGCTGTTTTTGGGTTCATTCTTTAACCCTAACCACTATATGGGACAAGCGGTGGGTGTAACGAAGTTCGACGGAGTAGTTTTGATCGACGACGCCGCTACCCGCGACTACCTTCAACAAGCACCCAACTGGAAGGCACGCCCGGACACACCGAGAATTAGGGATTCTTTCTCATGCAAATTCCGTTGGATACGTTATGAAAACGTCCCGTGGCATCTAGCTCAGTGGTTTCTTATGACCATCGCCAGCGAAACCGGGCGACGTACACCACCCACCCAATACTGTCCCATGTTCGACGGATATCATTAACCCGTACTCCCGTGACAAACCTCTCCGTGGCTACCCATACGGAACCCCACTTATCCGTATGCTACCGTCACGCCACGCTCAACGACACTTCAACGTTTGGCGCACAGGCGTTAAGTATAACACCCTTCAACACGAAGGCCACCTCGAACACCCGTGGATCAACCTCAAGGAGTTCAGGACAGAAGAAAAGCTCGACCGTTTCTACAACAGGCTACAAATAAGTACCCGAGACCTCGTGTACGAGCTATTGCTAATCCCAGAATCTGAGACCTCCCATGTATTTACACTCTCTCCAGGAGAGACGCGGAGACACTACCGAATCGGACATCCCCCACACCTACAGTATCGATGCCGGATTCGACGTTCAAGCATCGTCATCACACCCTTACGAGATAGTGTATTCCCCTGAGAAGTACGATGATCAACCTGATTCTTCGTCAAGTTCACAAGTTCCTCATCCAGTTCGTCATCTAGCTCGAGTTCATCGTCAGCAACAATAGCCCCTGCTCAGCCTCCATCGGCCCCAGCGCCGGTACCACCGGCCCCAGCACAACCACCGTTGGCCTCAATTCAGCCTCCATCAACCCTGGCTCATCCACCAGCGGCCACTGGTTCTGACGCACGGGCCGCACCGTTGCCACAGGTAACTCGTGCCTACCCTGTTCGACCACAGCCCTTTTTTGGCTGCAAGCCCAGTGAGAACAAGAAGCATCACGACGATGACGACTCAAAGGACGGTGGACAAGGCCCCTCGTCGTCTTCGTCAAGTGGATCCTCGTCAAGCGGTTCGTCGTCAAGAAGTTTGCCATCAACGCCGACTACGACCCAGACATCTGCGACTTCTCCTCCTCACTCAACGACGCGACGTTCGCAACACCCTCGGAACAAGGAAAGTGTGAACTTTGCGGATTGCCCAAAAGCAACCTTTCCTCTGTCACCCAGCGCTCTTCCGATCATCGAGCCGCGCCTTCAAGACGACGACTTCTCGACTAAATCTCGGAGTTGCCGCCAATTCAATATGCTCGCTCGGCCTGGCACTGGCTCAATTCAGAGTTTGGGCAATACGCAAAGTCAAGCTTGACAAACAAATCTGGGGCATTCTCCAGACTCCGAACAGCTACGGCTGCCTGCTCCTTTGACTCTTCAGACCGACATCGGCCCGCCGTTTCCACACACAGACTCCTTCATGGAAGACTTCGTGCAGACATGCCCCGACCCTCGCATGCTCTTTTGCACGGCATCAACAGTCCAGGGACCCCATCCTACTCCGTGGTTCTTCATCTCTGAAAGACTTTGCCGCGGCTTCCTCACCAAGCGAGCAGAACAAAAAGCGTCACCAACAGGCCCTAAGTTTCCCCCTGAAGCAGTAAACCCAAGCCTCACCAAACCCCAACAAGACCAACTCTGGGCCCTCATCCGCGAATTCGACCACATCTTTCAAGACAAGGCAGGCATCTTCAAACATACTGTCGTGTCCCTTCGACTCAAACCGAATGCCAAACCAGTTGCAGTTACATGCCCGCGTTGGACTCCGGCAGTGGGCGAATATCTTTCTAGCTGGGCTACGGACGTCCTCAGCGCCGGCACATGGAGCTACGCCTCCCCTCAATGCGCATGGGCGAGCCGCAGTTGCCCGGTCGGGAAATTCGAGGATATCGCGAAAGAAGTCATCCGAGACATTCGGAACGTTTACGACTACCGCATGCCCAATAACAACCTTCATCTCCCAGTCCCAGGTCTTCCAAACCCGGATCATTACCGAGAACGATTCGCCGGCTGGCACTATCTCAGCTCCATCGACATGGTAGACGGCTTCTTCCACCTTCGCCTGAACCCGGACGATGACAACCGAGATGTTTTAGCCGTGTGGACCCCTCAAGGTCTATTGGTCCCCAACTTCATGCCTCAAGGTGTACATCGTGCTCCCGGCGACTTCCAACGCGCGATCGAGAAGTCATTCCAACCACTCCCCTTTTGGAACAAACCGCCCCCAGCTATTTCTACTGCAGGCGCCTATCTCGACGACGTTACCGCTGGTGCAAACGACTTTCAAACACACCTGAATCAAATTTGTGGTATATTCTCAAGTATGGACACCTCCGGCCTTCATGGATCGGCGCGCAAACTCCGCTTGGGATACCATGAACTGACAACACTCGGCAAGAAATGTAGCAAGAAAGGTATCGCCGCTGACACAGCGAAGATCGACGCCATCCTCCGATTGGCTGATCCCTCCAATGTGTCTGACGTTCGATCCGTTCTGGGTATGACCAACTTCATACAAGCCCACATGACCGACTACTCCCGCCTTGTATCACCTCTTACAAACTTGCTTAAGTCCACCCACGCCGGACCAGCAGGTCAACCCTACCTCCATCGGGAAGAGCGGAAATGTATGAAGAAGCTCCGCCACGTGCTTACTACGCTTCCCTTCCTGGCCAAGTACGAGTCTTCTCACCATCTTTGCCTTCGGACGGATGCTAGCCAAATAGGCATCGGAGGTGCCCTTCACACTGGCCCTGACCGCGACGCCCCGGTTATCCAATACTTTTCTCTCAAGTTCACAGACACGCAAACCCGCTGGGCGATCTATGTGCGAGAAGCCTATGGCATTATTTACGGAGTTCAACAGTGCCGCTACTACATCGATGCTAGCGACCACGAACTCACTATCGTCACTGACCACCGGCCACTCCTGTGGTTATGGCACGCTCGCAGCCCCATGGTCGAAATGGGTTTTGGAAAATCTTCAGACGATCCGCTTTAAGGTCGAATACCTCCCCGGTAAACAAAACCTCCTTCCGGACGGATTATCCCGTGTCCCCTGCATAAGCCCAGGCGCTCCGACTCTCATCGGTGAAGCCGAGGCCACCCTACAGCTCCTCGCAACCATTCCACTGCCCAAAGCAGGCTCTACCCTCTGGCTCGCCGTCGAAGGCACACATGCTGCTTTGGAAACGAAACTCAAGTCTCTCTCCTGCCGCATCATCCGCGCCGGCCCAACACTACGAAGCATTCAAGCCCCGTGGGACCTAGCTATTGTCATTCCCTCCGCTGAACGCTCTCCGGCCGTCGCGCGTGACATGTTCGCCCTTCGTAAGCCATTTGCCCTGCTCATGCCGCAAGAACTCGTCCACTGCGTCCCGGACGATACACTCCCACAGGAGGCCGTCGAGACGTGTCGTAAGATTTTATTTCTTGACGACAACTTAGTGTGGCTAGTCTTTGGCCTTGGCATGGAACAACACTATATATACCCTCTTGTCGCTACTTCGCACGCTCCTCGCGTCACGCGCCAACAAATCATGGACGCACAACGACAAGACACTCTTACAGCCCCTCTCTGGATCGATGACGTCTCTACCGTCTCCGCCGGATCAACAGAATTGACCCTTCGTCAGGGCCTTGCCGTCCTCGCCGACGCCAAACAGTCAACACTGAAGATCTACGTTCCAGAAGAGCTGCGCCGCCCGCTGATCAACTACGCCCACTTGATGCAGAACCACGCCAAAACGCCGACACTCGTCCCCTTCATCAAGGAGCGCTATATTTGGTTCCGTACTGACGGCACGGATATTATGCACGCTGATGTCCTCGCCGCCCTCCGCGACTGCCACTTTTGCCAACTGGTCCACGCCCGCCTTACTCTCAACCACGGCCGCTACTCTTCGCTGAAGTGGAGCAGTCAAGGTCAAGGCATCGGCATCGATCATATGCACGTCGGCATTCCGGGCGTTGTTTTTCAGTATATTCTGACGATCATCGATCTCTTCTCAGGATTTCTTCAGTTCATTCCCTGCATCTCTACCACAGCCGAAGAAACAGTTGAGATCATCCTCAACCGATGGGCATACATTTTTGGTTTTCCGGAGTCCATCTTCTCCGACTACCACAGCTCGTTTGTAGGTACATTAGCCAAACGCTTCTGCAGTGAGGCCGGCCTCGACTGGCTGACCACCGCACCCTACTCACACCATCAACTCGGCTTCGTGGAATGCCGGCACAAGGCGATCCGCACCGCAATTCAATCTCTACCCAAGGCAGACAAATCGAACTGGCCTAGCATCATCCCGTCCCTCTCCTTCGCCCAGAACACCTATGTGTCCGGCTACAGGTACAACCGCCTTTGAGGGTATGTTGGCACGCAAACCTCGATGCACACTGGACTTTTTCGATTCCTCTGAGATCATTACTGCCCGCGCCTCCGCCTCAAGCGCCGCTCTCGACGCTTCCTCTACGCTTTCGCTTCAATCTTCAGAGCAGATCGAACTACTACGCCGCGCTCGCGCTGCAGTCACGGCGTATATCAGCACGTACACAGACGTCTCCCGCGCCCGATCTGTTGCTGAGAAGAACAAGGGCCGCCGCAAAGCCGTTAAGGAGTGGAAGGTTGGCGACACCGTCACCGTCTACCGCCCTAAACCCTCAAAGCAAAGCATCCCTGCCTCGTCTGTTGTTCAGTTCGACTGCCCCTACACGGTTTTAGAGCAGGTCAGCTCTAACTACTTTAAACTCCGCCACCTCAAGACCAATAGGATATTGAAACGGATCGACCGCTTACACCTCTCTCCGTACACTGCCCCCACTGCTGGCGTCGCCCCGCTCAACCCAGTTGCAGTGGACGACTATGATGATGACACTGTCAACTACACCACTGGTGAAGTCGTTGCTTTCATCGACCGCAACCAATTCAAACCTGGCACTGTTTTGGACGAGGATCCGGAAGACGAGGAGGATGACCTCGTGGTCCATCAGCTTGGTATCACCTCGGACACCAACCCCCTCTTCCGCCCCATCTACGAAGACACAAAGGACAAAGCTACCATTCACAGTTGGAGTAAACCCTTGACTTTTTGGAAGCCCCTCCTCTTCGATATCACCAACGATCAAGTCGTTCATCGACACATCTCATGGCGTCCCTTCAAAAAGATCAAGACAAAGGCCGGCTCTCCGCTAACGTTCTTAAGCGTCTTCGAGGTACCCTCATCACCGGCGAATCCTTTCCGCTTCATGTCTTCCAGAAGGGCAAGCAAGCTCAGTCCAAGGAGTAGCCACCCCTATCACTCTCAAGTGGGTTTTACCCATCGTAATGGCTTCACCCGCCCCCCCCCCGCCCAGCGCTTTTCCTACTTGAACCGTCATCGTCCCTAGAAATATTACGCCATGACCGGCGTACCCATGTAAGTCCTTGATCGCCTCTTGTGCCTGCAGGTCAACGATTATTCTCACCGAACTTGAACCCCTCAGTGGTTATATCGGCACG
>WBZZ01003354.1:52500-55000 GCA_019918135.1 Paulinella micropora
TTTTCCGGAAACTTAGCGCTATATATATATATATATATATATATATATATATATATATATTTATATATATATATGCATACATACATACATACATGCATACATGCATACATACATACATACATACATACATACATACATACATACAGGGAAATTTTGCTGCCTTCATGTAAACAATAGTAAAAAGAAAGACATGGTTGATGGGAAGGAGGATAGGCGACAAAAACGTACATACGTATACATAAACATACATAACGTACATTTTTGATTGGGGAAGGTGGGACAGGGGTGCAGCAGGAGGGGTGACAATTATAACAATAACAATAACAATATAATAATAATAATAATAATAATAATAATAATAATAATAATAATAATAATAATAATAATAGTGCTTCTCTGTCAATGGCTGATGCATTTCTGCACATGCGCCTCCATCGTCTCACCCGTGAGGGGAGTACGAAGAATTGACGATAAGCTCTAATGACACCCCCGCAAGGGCAGTTCCAACACTTCCAGACGGGCCGGTATGTTCAATGAAAATACTGGTCCAGAAATAGACCGGTATGTTCAATAAAAATACTGGTGGCACCGACGGGAATCGAACTGGCGACAGGGCCCAGATGGTAGAACTTGACCACTGGGCTATCACGGTGTCCATAATAATAATAATAATAATAATAATAATAATAATAATAATAATAATAATAATAATAATAATAATAATAATAGTGCTTCTCTGTCAATGGCTGATGCATTTCTGCACATGCGCCTCCATCGTCTCACCCGTGAGGGGAGTACGAAGAATTGACGATAAGCTCTAATGACACTCCCGCAAGGGCAGTTCCAACACTTCCAGACGGGCCGGTATGTTCAATGAAAATACTGGTCCAGAAATAGACTGGTATGTTCAATGAAAATACTGGTGGCACCGACGGGAATCGAACTGGCGACAGGGCCCAGATGGTAGAATAATAATAATAATAATAATAATAATAATAATAATAATAATAATAATAATGATGATGATGGATGATGATGATGATAATGATAATAATAATAATAATAATAATAATAATAATAATAGTGCTTCTCTGTCAATGGCTGATGCATTTCTGCACATGCGCCTCCATCGTCTCACCCGTGAGGGGAGTACGAAGAATTGACGATAGGCTCTAATGACACCCCCGCAAGGACAGTTCCAACACTTCCAGACGGACCGGTATGTTCAATGAAAACACTGGTCCAGACGGATCGGTATGTTCAATGAAAATACTGGTGGCACCGACGGGAATCGAACTGGCGACAGGGCCCAGATGGCAGAACTTGACCACTGGGCTATCACGGTGTCCATAATAATAATAATAATAATAATAATAATAATAATAATAATAATAATAATAATAATAATAATAATAATGATAATGATAATAATAATAATAATGATAATGATAATAATAATAATAATAATAATAGTGCTTCTCTGTCAATGGCTGATGCATTTCTGCACATGCGCCTCCATCGTCTCACCCGTGAGGGAAGTACGAAGAATTGACGATAAGCTCTAATGACACCCCCGCAAGGGCAGTTCCAACACTTCCAGACGGGCCGGTATGTTCAATGAAAATACTGGTCCAGACGGATCGTTACGTTCAATGAAAATACTGGTGGCACCGACGGGAATCGAACTGGCGACAGGGCCCAGATGGTAGAACTTGACCACTGGGCTATCACGGTGTCCATAATAATAATAATAATAATAATAGTGTATCTCCTGCCAATTGCTGAGCCAAAAGGCCATGTGCATCCAGTCCTCCATTCCATAAGGAAAGTCTCCACACCAATCGGTGGAATAAAGGAAGTGACGGCATAGAACATTACTCTAGGAGCTTTATACCAATCAGCCCATGGAAAGGACCGATGGCCTATGTACTCCCTAATAATAATAATAATAATAATAATAATAATAATAATAATAATAATAATAATAATAATAATAATAATAATAATAATAATAATATTAATAATATTAATAATAATGATGATGATGCGATGATGACGATGATGATGATGATAATAATAGTATTAATAATAATGATACTACTACTACTACTACTACTACTACTACTAATAATAATAATAATAATAATAATAATAATAATAGACTTATCAGTCAATTGGCCTTTGATCCCTGTCGGACATGTGCCTCCATTGGTAGCACGGGGCCGTTCGGTGACGCGGCTCCGCTCCAAAAACTCGACTGGCGGTGCAATGTGCAAAATAATAATAATAATAATAATAATAATAATAATAATAATAATAATAATAATAATAGTGCCTCTCTGTCAATGGCTGATGCATTTCTGCACATGCGCCTCCATCGTCTCACCCGTGAGGGGAGTACGAAGAATTGACGATAAGCTCTAATGACACCCCCGCAAGGGCAGTTCCAACACTTCCAGACGGGCCGGTATGTTCAATGAAAATACTGGTCCAGAAATAG
>WBZZ01003354.1:57500-60000 GCA_019918135.1 Paulinella micropora
TAAGCTCTAATGACACCCCCGCAAGGGCAGTTCCAACACTTCCAGACGGGCCGGTATGTTCAATGAAAATACTGGTCCAGAAATAGACCGGTATGTTCAATGAAAATACTGGTGGCACCGACGGGAATCGAACTGGCGACAGGGCCCAGATGGTAGAACTTGACCACTGGGCTATCACGGTGTCCATAATAATGATAATAATAATAATAATAATAATCATAATCATAATCATAATCATAATACTAATAATCATAATCATAATGAATCATACGCAACTGCTTGGGGAAGGTAGGGGGATGGACAGTGGACAGAGCAACAGGAGTGATGATAATGATAACAATAACAACGACGACATTAACAATAATGAATCATACGCACGTGATTGGGAAGGTAGGGGGGCAGGACAGGGGACAGAGCAGTAGGCGCGGTGATAATGATAATAATAACAATGAGGAAAAAAAAAATAACAACGAGAATAAAACAATAACAACAAACATACCTGATTGGGGAAGGTAGGGGGGAGGACAGGGGACAGTGTAGGAGGAGTAATAGGAGCGCGCACAGGCCTTCGCACTGGCATGGTGGCCGGGTACATCGGGATAGCTGTGCATATCACAGCACAGGCAAACAGACCATATACCAAAGACATGAGACGGGATTGTTATAAGTATTGTTATTGTTGTTGTTGTTGTAGTTGTTCTTGTTGTTGTTCTTGTTGTTGTTCTTGTTGTTGTTCTTGTTGATGTTCTTGTTGTTGTTCTTGTTGTTGTTCTTGTTGTTGTTCTTGTTGTTGTTCTTGTTATTTTTGTTTTATTATTATTATTTACTATATCTGAGGCGTACTGATGCAGCTAATGGCATATCCTCAACGGACATAAGTATTATTATTATTATTATTATTATTATTATTATTATTATTATTATTATTATTATTATTATTATTATTATTATTATTTGGACACCGTGATAGCCCAGTGGTCAAGGTTCTACCATCTGGGCCCTGTCGCCAGTTCGATTCCCGTCGGTGCCACCAGTATTTTCATTGAACATACCGGTCCGTCTGGAAGTGTTGGAACTGCCCGTGCGGGGGTGTCATTAGAGCCTATCGTCAATTCTTCGTACTCCCCTCACGGGTGAGACGATGGAGGCGCATGTGCAGATTTGCATCAGCCATTGACAGAGAAGCACTATTATTATTATTATTATTATTATTATTATTATTATTATTATTATTATTATTATTATTATTATTGGGTCGTTGCGCGCGTAAAAGATCTTAAACTCCGCATATGCTGGTTGATAGCCCAGGACCCAGCAGACACCAGATTGTTATGGGTGGGGTTTCGAGGCAGCTCTGGCAACCGCGCTTGGAGTATGCACTTGCATATTCGGTGACGTCTTGCAAGAGGTTGCTGGGACTGCGGAATAACCTCGGCTTAGTGCAGTCTTGCCCTCAGGAGCTCTATCGGTGGCCCCGATCATCAGGCGAGAGACTGACACGGGGGGGTGGAGGACCTCGAACAAGGGTATTGGAGGCTTATGTCCGTTGAGGATATGCCATTAGCTGCATCAGTACGCCTCAGATATAGTAAATCTGCCTTGGAGTGTTGACTGTGACATATTTGAGGGAAATCCCGATGAAAAAACCTAGTCACACTTGCTAAACAGAGTTCCAGCCCAATGGCCTCAAGGCGTTAAACTGTGACGCCAACTCATACCCCTTTGGTGGTAGATGCTGGGGAGGAGGGTCGTTGCGCGCGTAAAAGATCTTAAACTCCGCATATGCTGGTTGATAGCCCAGGACCCAGCAGACACCAGATTGTTATGGGTGGGGTTTCGAGGCAGCTCTAGCAACCGCGCTTGGTGTATGCACTTGCATATTCGGTGACGTCTTGCAAGAGGTTGCTGGGACTGCGGAATAACCTCGGCTTAGTGCAGTCTTGCCCTCAGGAGCTCCATCGGTGGCCCCGATCATCAGGCGAGAGACTGACACGGGGGGGGTGGAGGACCTCGAACAAGGGTATTGGAAGCTTATGTCCGTTGAGGATATGCCATTAGCTGCATCAGTACGCCTCAGATATAGTAAATCTGCCTTGGAGTGTTGACTGTGACATATTTGAGGGAAATCCCGATGAAAAAACCTAGTCACACTTGCTAAACAGAGTTCCAGCCCAATGGCCTCAAGGCGTTAAACTGTGACGCCAACTCATAACCCTTTGGTGGTAGATGCTGGGGAGGAGGGTCGTTGCGCGCGTAAAAGATCTTAAACTCCGCATATGCTGGTTGATAGCCCAGGACCCAGCAGACACCAGATTGTTATGGGTGGGGTTTCGAGGCAGCTCTAGCAACCGCGCTTGGTGTATGCACTTGCACATTCGGTGACGTCTTGCAAGAGGTTGCTGGGACTGCGGAATAACCTCGGCTTAGTGCAGTCTTGCCCTCAGGAGCTCCATCGGTGGCCCCGATCATCAGGCGAGAGACTGACACGGGGGGGGGGGGG
>WBZZ01003354.1:75000-77500 GCA_019918135.1 Paulinella micropora
TAGGTAGAGAGAGAGAGAGAGAGAGAGAGAGAGAGAGAGAGAGATAAATAGAGAGATAGATAGAGAGATAGATAGAGAGATAGATAGATAGATGAGATGTCGCAAAGGAATGTAGTCCTTGCAAAGGAACGCAGTTTCACATCAAACAGTAATTTGTGTACTGTGCATGTGTCCGGGATGGGAATCACGGGTAGACTGTGTTCTGGAAAAAAGAAGAGGAGGAAGGACGTTGAAGAAAAAGGCAATTTAGGAATGGAGAGTGGGGAGGATAAGGAAGAAGAGAAAGAAAAGGAAGCCGTTAGTCCAAGTGTTTTGAGCACCGTAAGCTTGCGCAAGCTACAATGATGACATTGTATGAGGCCTAAACCCCCGAAGGCACCTAGCCCGGGCTATGCAACACTGGACGGCTATGACGGAATGCAGTCACCGATACGGACTAGAGGAAGATTAGTCCAATTTTTGACTGCACAGGAGCGATAGATCGCAAAAGAGCAACGAGCTACGCAGGACGATAGCTTGAAGGAAAGGGATTTGGATTGGGGATGTGAAAAACCCAAGGCGCGGAAACATCGATGAACAGAGAACGATACCATGCCGCGAGCCCCGCATTCGATTGGTCGAAGGTGGCAGGTCCATCCGTTGTCCTCGATTTGAGATTTGAGCACATTATATCGGTTAGTCTTGTAGGCTCGTGCATCAAGGATGTTTTCCTCGACCGGGCACGTGAGCTCGATCAGTATACATATCTTGGTAGACAATGACCAGACAACAATATCGGGGCGGAGGTCAGTGACACAGATGTGGACAGGAAAGGCTTGCTCAGAACCGGTGTACTGGGTTTGGAGCTGCCAATCGTTTGCGGTGTCAAGCAGGCATGGACGATGAAATGACTGCCCTTTAGACTTCTGCTCGCCCTCTTTCACAAACATAGACTTTGATTCATTTTCGTCTATACGGGAGCGTTTGTTATGGCTCTCGATGTGTTTTTGAAGGGGAGCTTCAATAGTGCAGAGCACAGAGTCGTGACGCCAGGTATAACGGCCTTGTTTGAGGGCAACATGGCAGGTAGATAGATAGAGTAGGTAGGCAGGTAGGTAGGTAGAGAGAGAGAGAGAGAGAGAGATAGATAGAGAGATAGATAGAGAGATAGATAGATAGAGAGATAGATAGAGAGATAGATAGAGAGATAGATAGATAGATAGATAGATAGATAGATAGATAGATAGATAGATAGATAGATAGATAGATCCAGCTATACCTTGACCGAAGCTGCCGGGCCGGCGGTTTCTCTCCGTACCCGGCGGCGCGCGCCGATCCACCCTGCGCATCCATACCCAGTCAGTGTGTGTATGTGTGTAAGTGGGACTTCACATCTCACTTTCACCTCATTTTTCTCTTCGAGCGGCACTCATCCCACGTCAAACCGTAATTTTCTCATTCAAAGTGGCGAATTCATTCTCATTCATCATCATTTTTCTTTTTCAAAGTGGCACAAAAAAAAAAGAGAGAAAAATGAGGTGTATGCTAGCTGTCCGTACCCGGCGGCGCGCGCCGGTCCACCCCGCCCATCCATACCCATACCCAGTGTGTGAGATGTGCTTTTTTGCCACTTTGAACGTGAAAAATGGGGTTATAAGTTGGCCGCGTTGAGGGAGAAAATATGAGGATAAGGTACTATGGGTATGCCACTTGAAAGAGAAATAAGAATAATAATAATAGTGCTTCTCTGTCAATGGCTGATGCATTTCTGCACATGCGCCTCCATCGTCTCACCCGTGAGGGGAGTACGAAGAATTGACGATAAGCTCTAATGACACCCCCGCAAGGGCAGTTCCAACACTTCCAGACGGGCCGGTATGTTCAATGAAAATACTGGTCCAGAGGGATCGGTATGTTCAATGAAAATACTGGTGGCACCGACGGGAATCGAACTGGCGACAGGGCTCAGATGGTAGAACTTGACCACTGGGCTATCACGGTGTCAATAATAATAATAATAATAATAATAATAATAATAATAATAATAATAATAGTGCTTCTCTGTCAATGGCTGATGCATTTCTGCACATGCGCCTCCATCGTCTCACCCGTGAGGGGAGTACGAAGAATTGACGATAGGCTCTAATGACACCCCCGCAAGGACAGTTCCAACACTTCCAGACGGACCGGTATGTTCAATGAAAATACTGGTCCAGAAATAGACCGGTATGTTCAATGAAAATGCTGGTGGCACCGACGGGAATCGAACTGGCGACAGGGCCCAGATGGTAGAACTTGACCACTGGGCTATCACGGTGTCCATAATAATAATAATAATAATAATAATAATAATAATAATAATAATAATAATAATAATAGTGCTTCTCTGTCAATGGCTGATGCATTTCTGCACATGCGCCTCCATCGTCTCACCCGTGAGGGGAGTACGAAGAATTGACGATAAGCTCTAATGACACCCCCGCAAGGGCAGTTCCAACACTTCCAGACGGGCCGGTATGTT
>WBZZ01003354.1:82500-87500 GCA_019918135.1 Paulinella micropora
GCAAGGACAGTTCCAACACTTCCAGACGGACCGGTATGTTCAATGAAAATACTGGTCCGGACGGACCGGTATGTTCAATGAAAATACTGGTGGCACCGACGGGAATCGAACTGGCGACAGGGCCCAGATGGTAGAACTTGACCACTGGGCTATCACGGTGTCCATAGTAATAGTAATAGTAATAGTAATAGTAATAGTAATAGTAATAGTAATAAAAAATATAGTAATAGTGATAGTAATAGTAATAGTAATAGTAATAGTAATAGTAATAGTAATAGTAATAGTAATAGTAATCATAATAGTAATAGTAATCATAATAATAATAATAATAATAATAGTAGTAGTAGTAGTAGTAGTAGTAGTAGTAGAAGTAGTAGTAATAATAATAATAATAATAATAATAATAATAATAATAATAATAATAATAATAATAATAATAGTGCTTCTCTGTCAATGGCTGATGCAAATCTGCACATGCGCCTCCATCGTCTCACCCGTGAGGGGAGTACGAAGAATTGACGATAGGCTCTAATGACACCCCCGCACGGGCAGTTCCAACACTTCCAGACGGACCGGTATGTTCAATGAAAATACTGGTGGCACCGACGGGAATCGAACTGGCGACAGGGCCCAGATGGTAGAACTTGACCACTGGGCTATCACGGTGTCCATTAATAATAATAATAATAATAATAATAATAATAATAATAATAATAATATAATAATAATAATAATAGTGCTTCTCTGTCAATGGCTGATGCATTTCTGCACATGCGCCTCCATCGTCTCACCCGTGAGGGGAGTACGAAGAATTGACGATAAGCTCTAATGACACCCCCGCAAGGGCAGTTCCAACACTTCCAGACGGGCCGGTATGTTCAATGAAAATACTGGTCCAGAAATAGACCGGTATGTTCAATGAAAATACTGGTGGCACCGACGGGAATCGAACTGGCGACAGGGCCCAGATGGTAGAACTTGACCACTGGGCTATCACGGTGTCCATTCGAACTGGCGACAGGGCCCAGATGGTAGAACTTGACCACTGGGCTATCACGGTGTCCATAATAATAATAATAATAATAATAATAATAATAGTATTGATCTGTCATGGCCGAGCCCAAGGGCCATGCGCCTCCATCCCTCGACCCAACAGTCACAACAGTGAATGTTCGGGAGGGAAGAGTGACTCTAACCATCCCTGAATAGCTACCCGCTGGGCGTGTCGGATACCTTGCAGGGAATCAACTGCAAATGATTGATGTTCCATATGAGAGAGTTCCACAAGACTGGGTATAAGTCGAATGGAGGTACTCAAGGGGGGTAGGAGACATTTCATGCGGTCTGCCAGCGCATGAGGACGTTTTGCGGTAAGTGTCTGGACGCCTCGAAACCCGTCACCACCCCTAGATCGCGGAATGTATATACCCCTTTGATCCCACGTGGTGTATGTCTTAACAAAACAACACAAACGACATAGCCGGGAAGAGGCCCAACCACCTCTTCCCGTGGGGTGCCATACTGTTCATAATAATAATAATAATAATAATAATAATAATAATAATAATAATAATAATAATAATAATAATAATAATAATAATAATAATAATAATAATAATAATAATAGTGCTTCTCTGTCAATGGCTGATGCATTTCTGCACATGCGCCTCCATCGTCTCACCCGTGAGGGGAGTACGAAGAATTGACGATAAGCTCTAATGACACCCCCGCAAGGGCAGTTCCAACACTTCCAGACGGGCCGGTATGTTCAATGAAAATACTGGTCCAGATGGATCGGTATGTTCAATGAAAATACTGGTGGCACCGACGGGAATCGAACTGGCGACAGGGCCCAGAGGGTAGAACTTGACCATTGGGCTATCACGGTGTCCAAATAATAATAATAATAATAATAATAATAATAATAATAATAATAATAATAATAATAATAATAATAATAATAATAGTGCTTCTCTGTCCATGGCTGATGCATTTCTGCACATGCGCCTCCATCGTCTCACCCGTGAGGGGAGTACGAAGAATTGACGATAAGCTCTAATGACACCCCCGCAAGGGCAGTTCCAACACTTCCAGACGGGCCGGTATGTTCAATGAAAATACTGGTCCAGAAATAGACCGGTATGTTCAATGAAAATACTGGTGGCACCGACGGGAATCGAACTGGCGACAGGGCCCAGATGGTAGAACTTGACCACTGGGCTATCACGGTGTCCATAATAATAATAATAATAATAATAATAACAATAATAATAATAATTTTAATAATGTAATAATAATAATAATAATACTATATCTGAGGCGTACTGATGCAGCTAATGGCATATCCTCAACGGACATAAGCCTCCAATACCCTTGTTCGAGGTCCTCCACCCCCCCGTGTCAGTCTCTCGCCTGATGATCGGGGCCACCGATGGAGCTCCTGAGGGCAAGACTGCACTAAGCCGAGGTTATTCCGCAGTCCCAGCAACCTCTTGCAAGACGTCACCGAATGTGCAAGTGCATACACCAAGCGCGGTTGCTAGAGCTGCCTCGAAACCCCACCCATAACAATCTGGTGTCTGCTGGGTCCTGGGCTATCAACCAGCATATGCGGAGTTTAAGATCTTTTACGCGCGCAACGACCCTCCTCCCCAGCATCTACCACCAAAGGGTTATGAGTTGGCGTCACAGTTTAACGCCTTGAGGCCATTGGGCTGAATAATAATAATAATAATAATAATAATAATAATGATAATAATAATAACTAGGGGTTGCGCCAACACCTGAAAGGATGGTTTGCGGTGCGAATTGCGGTGCGCTTTCGCGCACCCCCCCCCCCCCCTCCTTCCCTTCCCAAGGTCGCTGTTCCTCTCATTCTCACATGCACAACTTTTACAGCCTTGGAGCAATCTCAGCCATTCGTTTTGGTGCCGGCGAGTTCTCTTCGGGTACGTACAATTGCGGGGCTGGGTTCCCGGGGGAAGGGCCCCCCGGACCCCCGCTTTCCACTGTCGACAGGGTATGTCCAATTGCCGGAGGTAACCGGCATAAACCCTTCCGGCACAACTCTTAGAGCCTTGGAGCATTCTCAGCCATTCATTTTGGTGCTGGCTAATTCGCGTGGGGTACGTACAATTGCCGGGCTGGGGTTCCTGGGGGGAGGGCCCCCCGAACCCCCCCTTCCGCGTCGACCGGGTACGTTCAATTGCCGAGGTACCGGCAAGTACTCCCAAAAAAACAAGGATTTTGGCATTCAGGATAATCCCCTAACGTAAATATTTGCGTGCATTCCAAAAAAAAAACTATATCAGCATCAACATCGGCCTGGGGCTAGCCACCCTGTCAATATGAGCTCCCAACTCCTCCTGGTTCACACAAACCATGATTTATTCCGACGGGGGGTGCAAAAATAGGCTAAAAAAAACAGGGAACTTTGGCATTCAGGACACTCCCCTAACGCAAATATTTGCGCGAATTCCAAAAAAATTACATCAGAATCGACATTGAGTCTGGGGCTAGCCACCCTGTCAATATGAGCTCCCAACTCCTGCTTCACTCAAACCATGATTTATTCCGACGGGGGTGCAGAAAATAGGCTAAAAAGACAAGGAATTTTGGCATTCAGGGCACTCCCCTAACGCAAATATTTGTGTGAATTCCAAAAAAAAAGTATATTAGCATCAAGATCGAGTCTGGGGCTAGCCACCCTGCAAATATGAGCTCCCAACTCCTCCTCGTTCCCACAAACCATGATTTATTCCGACAGGGGTGCGGAAATGTGTCTGTGTGTGTGAGGGGGGGGGGGGGGGGGATACACAATTACGATTTTCTCCCTCCCCCCAAACCCCCCACCCCTTACTCCCAACACCTTTCAGGGATAATAATAACGACGATAATAGTAAGAAAGCTGTCGTGTGCTGTGTGTTTTGCCTGTTTCTATCGGTGAGCATCTCGTTGGCGTTGGGTGCTAGCCGTTCAAAGCTAGGTTGTTGCCTACATGTATGTATGCATGCATGCATGCATGCATGTATGTATGTATGTATGTATGTATGTATGTATGTATGTATGTATGTGTATGTATGTATGTATGGATGTATGTATGTATGTGTATGTATGTTTCTATGAATGCATGTATTTTAATATGTATGTATGTATGTATGTATGTATGTATGTATGTATGTATGTATGTATATATGTATGTGTGTATGCATGCATGCATGTATGTATGTATGTATGTATGTGTATGTATGTATGTGTATGTATGTATGTGTATGTATGTATGTGTATGTATGTATGTATGTATGTATGTATGTATGTATGTATGCATGTATGTATGTATGTATGTATGTATGTATGTATGTATGTATGTATGCATGCATGCATTTATGTATGTATGTATGTATGTATGTATGTATGTATGTATGTATGCATTTATGTATGTATGTATGTATGTATGTATGTATGCATCTATGTATCTATCTATCTATGCATGTATGCATGCATGTATATTTGTAGGTACACACATACATACACACCGGTTTCGTTCGTTGAGCATTTCGTTCGCATTGAATTTCGTATGTATGTATGCATGTATCTATCTATCTATCTGTCTATCTATCTATCTATCTATCTATCTATCTATCTCTATATATCTATCTATCTATCTATCTATCTTCTACCCGTGATTCCCATCCCGGACACATGCACAGTACACAAATTACTGTTTGATGTGAAACTGCGTTCCTTTGCAAGGACTACATTCCTTTGCGACATCTCATCTATCTATCTATCTATCTATCTATCTATCTATCTATCTATCTATCTATCTATGCGTGTATGTATATTTGTATATACACACATACATACACACCGGTTTGGTCGTTAAGTATTTCGTTCGCATTGAATTTCGTATGTATGTATGTATGTATGTATGTATCTATCTATCTATCTATTTATCTATCTATCTATCTATCTACGTATGTAGTACATTTGTAGGTACA
>WBZZ01003354.1:137500-150000 GCA_019918135.1 Paulinella micropora
CTGCCGCCGGACTGCGCCGTCAAGGCGGAGCTGCCCGGCGCGCCTACCTTGTCTGTGCAGAGCAAGACCTCCACCTCCATCACCGTCACCTGGTCGCCGCCCAGTAAACAGGGCAGCATGGGCATCGACACCTACCTGCTGGAAGGCTTCTACCCGACGTGGCAGTACGTGCTGTACGAGGGCTCGCTGACCATGTTCACCATCCCCTTCCTCACGCCCAGCACCAACTACTCCGTCCGCGTCCGCGCCAACGCCCCTGCCGGCCCAGGCAACTACAGCGACACTATCTTTGTCATGACGCTGCCCAATGCCCCGATCGCGCCAGACAAGCCCAACGCGCCCAACATCTCGCAGGTGCGTCAGGAGACTATGCGACTGGTCTGGGAGCCCACCAACCTGCGCGGCTTCGAGCTAGCAGGATACGGGTTGGAGCGCCAAGAACCGAACGGCACCTGGGTCTTGGTCTACTTCGGTCCTGCTTTGAGCTTAGACCTGACCAAGCTCTCTGCCAACACTCCCTACTCCTTCCGCCTCTTCGTGAACTCCACGGGCGGGCGCTCGCCACGGTCGGAAGTGGCGTCTGTGCGGACGCTGTCCTATCCGATCTGCGAACGCGGCTGCGGCGCGCAGGGACAGTGCATCAAAGGCGCGTGTCGCTGTCCCACGGGCTGGCTGGGCAGCGACTGCTCGCTGCGCGCCACGCTGGGCAACTGCTACCAAGACAACACGCTGTGCGTGCGCTGGCTCTACGCGCGGAATAGCGCGCTCTTGCATGTGCAAGTGGAGGCTGCCACGCTGGGCTGGGCCGGCCTGATTGTCGGCGCACCCAACATGGTGCAAGGCGATGTCTGGCTGCTGAAAGTAGACGACGCCACAGGGCAAGCCATCGCGGAGGACAGATGGACGCAAAACACAGGCACGACGCCAGTCCTGGACACGCAGCAAGATCTCAAAAACGTGTCGGGCTATCAAAACGCCACGCACACGGTTGTGTCCTTCTCGCGCGCCGTCGACACCCGCGAGACGAGCCAGGACAAAAAACTGCGAGAGGGGTCGATGGCTTTCGCATGGGCTATCGGGCCCTCGGACCTCTTCGAGCAACACGCAATCCGTCAGGGCCAACTCTCTGTGGAGTGGCTGACGGTGCCGCCTTCAGGCCCGCCCGCGGCACCGGGCAATTTCCGTGTGACGTCTGCCACGGAATACTCGCTTACACTGGCCTGGGATAACTCCAGCTATGTCGGGGGCTCCGCGGTGCAGGAATATGTGGTGCAAACGGCCAGCGATGCGCAGCAGAGCAGCGGCGCCTGGACACAGGTCTACGCGGGTATGAGGAACGACGTGGCAGTGCGGGGGCTGCAGCCGGCCACCTACTACACCTTCCGCCTCTACGCGCGCAACGTGGACGGGATGTCCAACTCTTCGGCTGTGCTCTACGCCACCACGCTGTCCCCGCAGTCTCGGCCGCCCGCACAGCCCAGTGCGCCGCTGGCCACCGCCACCACAGAGACCTCCATCAGCCTGGTCTGGAGCGACCCAGATCTCTACGGGGAGGTCTTATCCGGTTACGTGCTGGACATGGCTGTGCTGCCCGCGCCCTTCACCACGGTCTACGAGGGCTTGGACGCGCGTTACACTGTCAGTGGTCTGGAGCCCAAGAGTAAGGTCTGGTTCCGGCTCAAGGTGGTCTCCGTGGCTGGCTCCTCCAGCTGGTCGGGAACGCTCATCGCTGAGACGAAGGCCTTCGTGGGCTGTCCGCAAGACTGCAGTGGACACGGGCTGTGCAAAGATTTGGGCTGTGTGTGCGACGAGGGCTACATGAGGCAGGACTGTGCACTAGCGGTGCCCTTTGTGCAGTGCTGGGGGGGCTCCACCTTCTGCGTGCGCTGGAACTACGACGAGCTGAAGCTGCATGTCAAGATCACGGCCGCCACGGAAGGTTGGGCCGGTCTGGAGGTGGGGAACGCTGGCATGCTGCCTGTGGACGGCAAGGCAGGGGACATGTGGATGGTATATGTCGACGAGGTGGAGCGCCAGGCGTTTGCCAAAGACATGACCTCTGCCTCGCATGTGAACCCCACGCCAGACGCGAAACAGGACTTGACCAATGTGCACGGCTGGACAGTAGACGGGAAAACCACGGTGGCCTTCAGCCGCCTGCTGGCCGCCAACGACACTGCAGGCGCCGATGTCAACTTCCAAACACGTCGGGGCGCGATTCCCGTGGGCTGGGCCATTTCTGGCTCAGATGACTTGTTGAGCATGCACTCGCAGGCCAAGAGCGGCTTTTCCATCGACTTCCTGCAGCCACGCACGCCGGGGATCCCCACGGGTTTGTCTCCCACGGCGGTGCGTGCGTACGACGTCAGCCTGGCTTGGGATGAGCCCACGCGCTTCGGGGCGGGGCCGATCACCTCCTACCTGCTGCAGTGCGACATGGGAGTGGCGGGCGGCGCGTGGAAGATCGTGTACCAAGGCTCAGAGCGCGTGGCTTCCATCAAAGCCTTGGAACCTGGAATGTCCTACGCTTTCCGCGTTGCCGCACAGAACAGCTATGGGCTGGGCAACTACTCGAGTCAAGTCAATCTGTCGACCTTGTCTGCCTCGCTGGTGGCGCCGAAGACGCCCGCGCCTCCGATCGCGCTGCAGATCCTGCAAGAGTCCGTCAAGCTGGGCTGGAACGTCTCCAAAGACAGTCTGAACGGCTTCAACCTCAGCTACTACGTGCTGGAGTACGCCACAGCAATTTCCAGCTTCAAGCCCGCAGCCAACACCACCAAGAACGAGACCGTGATCCCCGGGCTCGCTCCGTCCTCGCAGTACGCTTTTAGGCTGCGCGTGGTCACGACGGGTGGACTGAGCGACTGGAGCGCGGAGCTTCGTCTGTCCACGTCCAGCTGGCCGGCCTGCCCCAAAGACTGCAGCGGGCACGGCGAGTGTGTGCGCGGCCGCTGTCAGTGCGAGGTGGGTTACGTGCAGAAGGACTGTGGGCTGGACGCGCCGTTTGAGCACTGCGTGGGGCCCCCAGCCAACCCGTTTGCTGATTTCGAGACGACTCTGATGGACCAGAAACCCGACAACGACCTCAAGCTGTGCATCCGCTGGAACCATGACCCGCAGAGCCTGCATGTGCAGCTGCAGGCGGACCTGACGGGCTGGATCGCTTTAGCGCATGGCGGCACAGGCGCGGCTGGCATACAAAACGCAGACGTTTGGTTGGCCTGGGTGGACCCAGTGACAGGCCCGCAAGTGCAAGACATGTACGCCAACGACCACTTCGCGCCGAGGCTGGACATGCGCCAGGACATCCGCGACGTGGCAGGCTACCACACGCCCGAGGGCCGCACCGTGATCAGCTTCTCGCGCTATTTCAACACGGGCGACTTCGGCGAGGACGTAGCTGTGACGCCGCAGCTCTCGTCCCTGTCCTGGGCCTGGAGCAGACACGACACGCCCAAGCTGGTGGACGGCGCCGTGGAGCTGGAGGCGCATACTGGCGCAGGAGTGCTCAAGAGCTTCCACTGGCGGCAGCCGCGCTTGCCCGTGGCCCCTCGCGCTCTGCAGGCAGTCTCCGCCAGCTCGGACACCGTCACGCTGGCCTGGGAGGCGCCGCTGAGCTCTGGTGTGGGGCCCGTTCTCAACTACGTGCTGGCCAAAGAAGACGCACAGGACGGTGAGGTGGAGGTGTTTCGCGGCTTGGCGCTCACGGCGCGGGTGGACAAGCTGGTCTCAGGGCAAAAGTACCGGCTGAAGGTGGCGGCGGCGAACAAGGAGGGCCTGGGGCCCTGGTCCGCTCCCGTCAACGTCACAATGCCCGCTCCAGGCACGTCGGTCCCTGCCGTGATGGCCGTGCCCGTCCTGGTGGCGGCCACCCCCACCACCTTGTCCGTGTCCTGGACAACGCCCAACCTCTACGACGCCGACCTGGTGCAGTACGAGCTGCAGATGCAGTTCTTGGACGGGGTGAGCTACTCCACGGTCTACATGGGCAAGGGCACCAACTGGACTTCGGAGAGCGTGCTGGACGCGGGCACACAGGTGTACCTGCGCGTGCGCGCGACTTCGCTGGCCGGCACGGGGCCGCTCTGGAGCCCCGCGCTGACGGCAACCACGCAGCGCTGGCCCGAATGCACAGGAGCGTGCAGTGGCAAGGGCAGCTGCGTCAAGGGCGTCTGCAACTGCGAGTTCGGCTTCATGGGCCCGACGTGCGCGCGCAGTCTGCCCTTCGCGCGCTGCTTGGACGAGAGCAAGTTGTTCTGCATCCGCTGGGACTACGATGACGCGACGCTTTACATGAGTTATAAGGCGCAGACGTTGGGCTGGGCAGCGCTGATGGTGCGAGCGGACCCGCAGAGCAGCGGGGGGGATGTGTGGGTAGGCTACGTCGACGACGACGACGGACAGGCAATCGTGCAGGACCGGCATGCGGCCAGCCACTCCGTCGTCACCAGCACACGCACACCGACGCTGGACGACAGCCAGGACCTGATCCGCGCCTCGGGCTACCAGACTGACACGCACACGCTGGTGTCGTTCCAGCGCCCGCTCGCCACGGGCAACCAGGGTGAGGTGGTGATTGGCCAGAAGTCGCTGTCGCTCAGCTGGGCTCTGGGCGAAGCCGACGCCTTCGTGCAGCACTATGTGCACGGCGGTGGAGTCGTGCTCAACTTGCTGCAGTCTCGCTTGCCCAGCGCACCGCTTGCATTCACCCTTATCGCTGCCTCCGCCACCACCGCCACGTTTTCCTGGGGACCGCCCACCAGCAGTGGCGCGGGACCAGTGGTGCTCTACATGGTGCAGGTCATGGGCAACAACTCAGCCACGGTCTACAGCGGGCCCTTGCTGTTAACCACCGTCGAGAAGCTGGCGCCAGACACCTCCTACCGGTTCCGGGTCTCGGCACGCAATGCCAACGGGGCAGGCGAATGGAGTGAGCCGGTCACGGTGGTGACTGGCAGCCTGTTCGCGGTCCCGCCGAGCCAGATGGCCGCGCCCACCGCAGTAGGTGTCTCGCCTAAAGCAATCAATCTGACCTGGGTACAGCCGGAGCTCAACGGGTTTGCGCTCTTGTCGTACGAGGTGGAGATGTCGCTAGGCACAGGCACTGCGTCCAACTTCAGCGCGGTCTACTCGGGGTCCGGACTCAACGCCACAATTAAGAACTTGACGGCAAACATGCCCTACCGCTTCCGCGCGCGAGCCACTACGGCGGGCGGCGCTTCCGCGTTCTGGAGTCCCGAAGCGGTAGTCAGCACGCTGGCTTGGCCCGCGTGCCCTGCAAACTGCAGCCGTGCAGGAGAGTGCGTGCGCGGGGTGTGCAACTGCCAGCCTGGACGAACAGGCCCAGACTGCGCGCGGAAGTTGCCGTTCGAGATGTGCAGCGCGGACCCGCTGTCCGGCAAGACGCACTGCGCCAGGTGGGGCTACAACGCCACGACGCTGTATGTGCAGCTGGAAGTGGAGTGTCTGGGCTGGGCCTCGCTGATGGTGGGCGCAGCAGTCATGAAGGGCGGCGGCGACATCTGGTTGGTGTGGGTGGACGACAAGACTGGAGAAGCATACGTGGAAGATCGCTACTCGGTGCAGAACCTGACGCCTTCCAAAGACGCTCAGCAGGACCTCACACTTATCGGCGGCTACCAGACCACGACACACACCATCGTGTCCTTCTCTCGCCCCTTCGACACAAAAGACGCTTTGAAGGACCGTGTTATCGCCGATGCTAGCGTGCCTATTTCTTGGGCATTCCACTCGACCAACGACGTGTTCGTCATGCACGATGCGGTCGGCCAGGCGGGCCTCGTCAATTTCCGCCAGCCAGTGCCTGAGGGCCCCACTACGGCCCCGGGCGCGTTGACGCTGGGTCAGGTTACGGAAATATCAGTCTCGGTCTCTTGGAGCGAGCCTGCCTTCTTGGGGGCGGGTCCGGTCATCGCGTACGTGCTGCAGCGACAAGGCTCGACGGAGTCTGTTTTCAAGACCGTCTATACAGGCTTATACACCCAGTTCACAGATAGTGCGCTCACGCCCGGCACCGTATACAAATACCGTGTGCAGGCGCTGAATGCGGAGGGTGAGTCTCCTTTCTCCAACGTGCTGCCAGCAACCACACGCGACCGCATCGTGCCTGCCCCCGCCCGCCCCGACAGCGCTCTCATCGTCGGCACCTCCCCGCAGTCCGTTGCCATCAGTTGGCGGGCGCCTGATACCTACGGCTCGGCCATCTCCGCCATCACGGTGGCCTTCGGACCCGTGAACGGCGAGCTCGGCCTGACCTATCTGGACGGCTCCTCAAGAGGCTACGTGTTCCGCGGGCTGGAGCCGAAAGCGCTGTACGCAGTCAAGCTGCTGGTCACCACGGCAGGAGGGGACTCCGCCTGGAGCCCGATCGTGCAGGTCATGACGGATGACTGGCCCGCCTGCGCGAACGACTGCAGCGGGCATGGCGTATGTCTTAAAGGCAAGTGTCGCTGCGACCTTCGCTGGCTGCGGCCCGACTGCTCGCTGGAAGCCAAGTTCAGTCTGTGCGGCGCTAACAATTTCGTTTGTACGCACTGGGCGTATGGGACCGACAGCCTGTTCGTGCAGGTGCAAGCGCAGACCTTGGGCTGGGCTGGTCTGCTGCTGGGCGGGTCGGGCATGGTGGGCGGCGCGGACATCTGGGTGGTGTGGGTGAACGACACCACTGGCGAGGCCATGGCACAGGACCGCTGGAGCACCAACGCCATCACGCCGGCTCTAGACCCGCAGCAGGACCTCACTCATGTACTAGGCTACCAAACCGCCACTGGCACCGTGGTGTCCTTCCAACGCCTCCTCAACACGTCCGAGACCGGCCGCGACCTGCCGATCGTGCCCGGCCTGATGGACGTGGGCTGGGCCATGAACATCAACACCGACGAGTTCGTCAAGCACACGCACCGCAGCGGCGGGCTTGTAGTGAATTGGCTGGCGCTAGTCGCGACCGGACCACCAAGCGCCCCGCGCGATCTGAGCACCGTGGCAGCCACTGAGCAGTCCATCACTCTCTCTTGGCTGCCGCCGCTCAAGGAGGGTGCTGGGCCAATAGCCTACTATCGGCTGGAACGCAAGGAAGGGATGGGCTGGACTAAGGTCTATGACGGACTCTCCACCTCGTTCGTGGTGTTGGGTCTGTCCCCGAACCGGGAGGTCGTGTTCCGGGTCGCCGCTGGCAACGCAGCCGCAGGGCTCGGCAACTACACGGCTGAGCTGCGAGCGACAAGCTCGGCCTCCTCCATCAGCCCAGATAAGCCCGCCGCGCCCACTGTGCAAAGGCTGAAGCAGACTGCTATGACGTTGTCCTGGATTGAGCCGGACCTTCACGGGCAGAAGCTGCTGTCTTACAACCTGCAGATGCAGCGCGTCAGCGGACCCAACCGCCCCAGCGAGTTCGACAACGTGTACGTCGGGCCCGAGCTGCAGTACACAGTCAATGGGCTGCAGCCAGGCACCACCTACAACTACCGCGTGGTCGTGTCCACGTACGGCGGCGTCTCGGAGGGCGTGCTGCTGTCGGTATGATCGTTTACATATCTTCTACCTATCTATCCATCTATCTATCTATCTATCTATCTATCTATTTAATCTATCTATCTGATCTATCTATTTGATTTATCTATTTGATCTATCTATCTATCTATCTATCTATCTATCTATCTATCTATCTATCTGTCTGTCTGTCTGTCTGTCTGTCTAGGCCACCACGCTCACGAGCAAGGCGTGCATGAACAACTGCTGGGGCATGGGCGAGTGCGTGGAGGGCGTGTGCCGCTGCAAGGGCGAGTACATGGGCGTGGACTGCGCCATCATCACGCGCGACACCTACTGCCCCGACCCGAAGTTCTGTATGCGGTGGCTGGTGGACGGCGCGCAGATGGCGGTGGAGGTGGTGGCGGCCACCACGGGCTGGCAGGGGCTCATCATCGGCGCAACCGACGCCGTGCACAAGGCAGGAGACGCCTGGGTGATGTGGGTGCGTAATTTCCATCACCACCACCACCACTACTATCTACTACTACTACTACTACTACCACTACTACTACTACTACCACTACTAATACTAATACTAATACTAATACTAATACTAATACTAATACTACTACTACTACTACTACTACTACTACTAATACTAATACTACTAATACTAATACTAATACTAATACTACTACTACTACTAATACTAAATACTAATACTAATACTGCTAATACTTCTACAAATATGCATGTTTGGTCGCAGGTGGACGACTGGGACGGCAAGGTGCAGATTCAGGACCGCTGGAGCTTCGCCCTGGTCACGCCGCCACTAGACCCCGTGCAGAACCTGGAGGTGACCTGGCTAGCTAGCCTGCTATCTATCTATCTATCTATCTATCTATCTATCTATTTATCTCTATCTATCTATCTATCTATCTATTTATCCACCTATCTACCTACCTATCTACCTACCTATCTACCTAATCTATCTATCTAATCTATCTATCTAATCTATCTACCTAATCTATCTACCTAATCTATCTACCAAATCTATCTACCTAATCTATCTTATCTTTCTCTGCTAGGTAATCTCCGGTTGGCAGAACGCGACGCACACGTCTGTCACCTTCATGCGTGCACTCGACACGCGCGACAAGGACGAGCTGGACGTGCAGATTGTCCCTGGCCCCATGTCCCTGTCCTGGGCGTTGGGACAGGCAGACAGCTTCCAGCAGCACTCGCGCGCCAAGGGCGGCTACTCCATCTCCTTCATCCCCGCACTCACCCCCTCCAACTCGCCCTCCTCCTCTCGCTCCCCGTCCTCTGCCCCCTCCTCCTCCCGCTCCTCCTCCTCCTCCTCCTCCATCACGTCCTCTGCCTCGCGTTCGTACTCTTCTTCTTCCTCCCCCAGTGCGTCCTCCTCGCTCCCCGCCACCACCACCGAGGCACCCACCACCACAAGGTATTTATCTATCTGTTTGTCTATCTATCTATCTATCTATCTATCTATCTATCTATCTATCAATCTTCTCTTCGCTTATCAATATCCATCTATCTGTTTCACTGTCTGCTTTTCTTTCTAGCAGCACCACCACTGCGGCGCCTGCAACGCTGGCCAGCAGTACCTCTACCACAACGGAGAAGCCAGCAGCCAGCAGTACCTCTACCACAACAGAGAAGCCAGCAGCCAGCAGTACCTCTACCACAACAGAGAAGCCAGCAGCCAGCACCACCACCACCAGCCAGGTCAAACACGAACCCCCCCCCCCACCCCCCCCCCCCCCCCCCCCACACACACACACACACATTTATGTAATGTGACATTTGCATTGATGTCACGTCATGTCATCTCATGCTACGTCATGTCACATTATGCTATGTTGTGCTATGTGACTTTAGGTCACGACGGACGTGGGCGTGGTGTTGGAGAAGATGAAACCGGAAGAGCCTGAGTTGGCCATACGCGACATAGACAAGATCGAGCTGGAGTGGGCGCCCGTGGAACATGCTGGGCTGACGGTGGATTACGTGCTCTACTTGCGACAAGGCTTGGAGAAGGAGTATGTCAAGGTCTGGCAGGGCCGCGCTACCAGCACCGTGCTGCGTAACCTAGAGCCCGACACGACTTACCAAGTAGCGCTGGCCTACTGCCACCAGGACTGCCGGTTCAGAGAGAGAGAGAGAGAGAGAGAGAGAGAGAGAGAGAGAGAGAGAGAGAGAGAGAGAGAGAGAGAGAGAGAGAGAATGTATATAATGATGTATGTATGTCTGTGTGTAGTTTCGAGTCGTTCCACTCTGCTCCGCTGGCCTTCACCACGGCTGCGCAGCGCCTACAGGGCTCGGGCTGTCCAGACAAGTGCAACAAGCACGGCTTCTGCGACAGTGAGAACGTCTGCCTCTGCGCGCCGGGCTTCGTGGGCTCAGCGTGCGAACACGTGGCGCATGTGCATGGTACTCGCTTACATACTTACTTACTTACTTACTTACTTACTTACTTACTTACTTACTTACTTAAATGGTTGTAGGTATCGTCAGAGTGTGCTGGCAATTTGAGCGATACATTCACATACAGATACATACATACATACATACATATATACATACATGATGTAGGCTGTTTCGGCCGCGAGCGCTCGCACTGCATCGCGCTGGCAGTCAAGGAGGCCAACCTGCACGTGTCCTGGACCTTGGCGCTGAGCCATCAAGAGGACAGGGACTGGGCAGGGCTGATTTTGGGCGCCAAGGAGGGTATGATGGATGGCGATGCCTGGATCATCCGAGTCGTAACAGACCCCAGCACCGGTAACACCACACCTACCTACCTACCTACCTACCTACCTACCTACCTTCTTCTCTATCCAGGTGTGGTGCGAGTGGACCTCGAGGACCGCTACAGTCCCAGCTTCGGCGAGCCGTTGCTGGACCCCAACCAGAACCTGCAGCTCGAGAGCTCCTACGTGAACGGCACCCACGCCGTGGTGCACTTCCACCGCATGCTGGACTGGGACGACGCGCCCAGCGACCTGGACTACAGCAGACTGGCAGCCCTGGACGGCGCTCACACCACCCGCCGGCGCTTAGCGGTAGATCTATATCTGTATCTGTATCTGTATCTCTGTATCTGTATCTGTATCTGTATCTGTATCTGTATCTCTGTATCATTATCTCTGTATCTGTATCTGTATCTGTATCTATCTGTATCTGTATCTGTATCTGTATCTGTATCTGTATATGTATCTGTATCTGTATCTGTATCTATATCTGTATCTGTATCTGTATCTGTATCTGTATCTGTATCTGTATCTGCATCTGCACCTGCACCTGCACCTGCACCTGCACCTGCCTCTGCATCTGCATCTGCATCTGCATCTGTATCTGTATCTGTATCTGTATCTGTATCTGTATCTGTCTCTGTCTCTGTGTCTGGTGTGTCTGTGTGTCTGTGTCTGTGTGTCTGTGTGTCTGTGTCTGTGTCTGTGTCTGTGTCTGTGTGTCTGTGTCTGTGTGTCTGTGTCTGTGTATGTGTCTGTGTATCTGTGTCTGTGTATCTGTGTCTGTATATCTGTGTCTGTATATCTGTGTCTGTATATCTGTGTCTGTGTCTGTGTCTGTGTCTGTGTCTGTGTCTGTATCTGTATATCTGTATCTATATCGATATCTGTATATCTATATCTGTACATCTATATCTGTATATCTGTATCTGTATATCTGTATCTGTATCTGTATCTGTATCTGTATCTGTGTCTGTATCATCTGTATCTGTATCTGTTATCTGTTATCTGTTATCTTATCTGTTATCTGTTATTTGTTATCTTATCTGTATCTGTATCTGTAGCTGTAGCGGTAGCTATATATCTGAAGCTGTATCTGTATCTGTATCTGTATCTCTATTATTTCAGTATGCCAAGAGCGTGGACCCGGCGAGCCCTCTCAGCCTGTCCTGGGCGTTCGGCAAGCAGAGCACGCAGGGACGCATCGGCAAACACGCACAGAGCGACCGCGGGGAGGTAGCTATCTATCTATCTATCTATCTATCTATCTATCTATCTATCTATCTATCAGGTGAGCATCAACTTCATGGCGGACGCGATCACGGCTCGCCCGCAGCGGCTGCCCATCATGGACAAGAACTTCTTGGTGCTGCTGCTGGTGGCTGTGTCGTCCTTCCTCTTCATGTCAGCCACCGCCGCGCCAGGCCTGCGCGCCACAGGTTACCATCTATCTATCTATCTATATATCTATCTATCTATCTATCTTTCCATCCATCCATCTATCTATCTATCTATCTATCTATCTATCTATCGATCTATCTATATCTATCGATCGATCGATCTATCAGGTGTGTCGAAGTGGCTGCGCGGCAGGCAGTTTCCTAGCTACCACTTCACGTCCTCCCCCTGGCTTGCTATCTCTTGGGGGGAGTTTTTATTGATGACGATCATTCTGGGCTTCCTGGCCTTCTACGCGTACTGGACGTACGAGCGGCTGCAGGCCAGAAACATGGACTCGCTGCTCACTTTGGCTCACCTGGCTGCAATGTGCCTGCTCGGGTCGTTGCTGCCGTCCACACGCGTCTCCTTGTGGGCGCCGCTGATGCGCATCTCGTACGAGAGGACGTACCGCGTCTACTACCTCTTCAACACGTTGTTCCTGCTCTGTGCGCTGGGTCACGGCGTCACTATGTGTCTGCGCCGCGGCTTCGAGACGGCCATCTCCACATCGCATGGCGCGCTCTACGGCTCGCTGGCCTTGCTGAGTGCGTTGTGTCTCTTTGTGCTCACACTGCCCTGCGTGCGGCGGGCGTCCCACGAGCTGTACCGAGCGTCACACATCCTGTTTACCGTTGCAGTGGGGCTGTCCGTGCTGCACTACCCGCACCTGATCTACTACACAGCCTTGCCCGCGCTGCTGGTCGTGCTGGACTTCCTTCTCCGCTTCTGTCGCACCTACGGCGGCCGCTCAGTCAAAGTGACGCGCGTGGAGTGTTTCTCGTCGGGACACGGCGA
>WBZZ01003354.1:167500-182500 GCA_019918135.1 Paulinella micropora
GCATGCGTTGCATGTATTGCCAATGCATCCAATGCATCCAATGCATCCAATGCATCCAACGCGCGCAATGGATATTGCATGCATTTCATGCAAGTCATGCAATGATTGCATGCAATTGTATGCAATGGCATGCATTCAATTGCATGGAATGCATTGCATGTATTGCAATCATTGCAATGCATTGCAGGCAATGCATAGCAATCGATGCAATGCATGCAAATGCATGATGCAATGCATGCCAATTCATGATGCAATGCATGCCAATGCATGATGCAAAGCATGATGCAATGCATACCAATGCATGATGCAATGCCAAGCAATGCCAAGCACTGCCATGCAATGCCATGCATGCATGCGCATGCAATGCATGCATCTATGTATGCATGTAAATATAATGTAAATATAATGTAAATGTAATGTAAAAAATGTAATGTAAATATAATATAAATGTTATGTAAATGTAATGTAAATGTAATGTAAATGTAATGTAAATGTAATGTAAATGTAATGTAAATGTAATGTAAATGTAATGTAAATGTAATGTAAATGTAATGTAAATGTAATGTAAATGTAATGTAAATGTAATGTGAATGCAACGTAAATGTAACGTAAATGTAACGTAAATGTAACGTAAATGTAACGTAAATTATAACGTAAATGTAACGTAAATGTAATGTAATGTATGTATGTATGTATGTATGTATGTATGTATGTATGTATGTTTTGGGACGTGGTGCTGTGTAGGCAAGCTAGTCCGGGCATAGGCGCGGTGGACGAGGAGGAACAAGAACGCAAGCTAGCACCAGGTCTCTCTCTCTCTCTCCCTCACCCCCCTCCCTCTCTCTCTCTCTCTCTCAAGTGTGCGTATGTAATGTACTGTGTATTGCTGGCAGGTTACGCGGTCAAGTCGGGTCGTCCTGACTTCAATCTGCTGTTCGAGTCAGTGCAGAAGATCATGTGCCGCCAGTGCGGGGAGGAACTGCAAAGGTCCAGCTGCTGCCTCACTACAGCCGTCTTGTGCCATATACTGCCTCACTGCTGCCTTCTTGTCCCACTTACTGCTGTCTCACTTGGCATATCTACTCCCTCACTACTGCCTTCCCTCTGCCCCTGGTAGATGCATGCATGTATGTATGTATGTATGTATGTATGTATGTATGTATGTATGCATGCATGCATGCATGTATGCAGTATGTATGTACGTATGTATGTATGTATGTATGTATGTATGTATGTATGTATGTATCTATGTATGTATGTATGTATGTATGTATGTATTAATGTATGTATGTATGTATGTGCGTACATACATACATACATACATACGTACGTACGTACGTCGTACGTACGTACGTACGTACGTACGTACGTACGTACGTATGTATGTATGTATGTATGTATGTATGTATGTAGGTCGGACAAGTTCTGTGGCAAGTGTCTGACGCAAGCCAAGAGCGCGAAACACGTCGCCGGCGCGGAAATCTGTACGCTTCATTGTTATTATAATTATTATTATTATTATTATTATTATTATTATTATTATTGAACATACCGGCCCGTCTGGAAGTGTTGGAACTGCCCTTGCGGGGGTGTCATTAGAGCTTATCGTCAATTCTTCGTACTCCCCTCACGGGTGAGACGATGGAGGCGCATGTGCAGAAATGCATCAGCCATTGACAGAGAAGCACTATTATTATTATTATTATTATTATTATTATTATTATTATTATTATTATTATTAGGGAGTACATAGGCCATCGGTCCTTTCCATGGGCTGATTGGTATAAAGCTCCTAGAGTAATATTCTATGCCGTCACTCCCTTTATTCCACCGATTGGTGTGGAGACTTTCCTTATGGAATCGAGGACTGGATGCACATGGCCTTTTGGCTCAGCAATTGGCAGGAGATACACTATTATTATTATTATTATTATTATATTATTATTATTATTATTATTATTATTATTATTATTATTATTATTATTATTATTATTATTATTATTATTATTGGTCACCGTGATAGCCCAGTGGTCAAGTTCTACCATCTGGGCCCTGTCGCCAGTTGGATTCCCGTCGGTGCCACCAGTATTTTCATTGAACATACCGGTCCGTCTGGACCAGTATTTTCATTGAACATACCGGTCCGTCTGGAAGTGTTGGAACTGCCCTTGCGGGGGTGTCATTACAGCCTATCGTCAATTCTTCGTACTCCCCTCACGGGTGAGACGATGGAGGCGCATGTGCAGAAATGCATCAGCCATTGACAGAGAAGCACTATTATTATAAGTATTATTATTATTATTATTATTATTATCAGTGGCACCGCGATAGCCCAGTGGTTAAGGTCTACCATATGGGATCTGTCGCCAGTTCGATTCCCGTCGGGGCCAGTATTTTCAAAGGATATTTTCTTTGAAAGTATTGGTCTGTCTGGAAGGCTTGGAGCTGCCTTGCGGGGGTGTCAGTAGAGCCTATCGTCAAATCTTCGTACTCCCCTCGCGGGTGAGACGATGGAGGCACATGTGCAGAAATGCATTCGCCATTGACTGAGAAGCACTATTATTATTATTATTATTATTATTATTATTATTATTATTATTGTTGTTGTTGTTGTTGTTGTTCTTGTTCTTGTTCTTGTAGTTGCTGTTGTTGTTGTTGTTGTTGTTGCTGTTGTTGTTAGTATTATTATTATTATTATTATTATTATTATTATTATTATTATTATTATTATTATTATTATTATTAGGGAGTACATAGGCCATCGGTCCTTTCCATGGGCTGATTGGTATAAAGCTCCTAGAGTAATGTTCTATGCCGTCACTTCCTTTATTCCACCGATTGGTGTGGAGACTTTCCTTATGGAATGGAGGACTGGATGCACATGGCCTTTTGGCTCAGCAATTGGCAGGAGATACACTATTATTATTATTATTATTATTATTATTATTATTATTATCATTATTATTGTACTTTATTTTATTTTATGCAAAAACTTGTATTAGAGAATATACTTTGTCACTCGTATCTGAGCTAACTGGGAAACACACTCTTGATGTGTTCTGATTGCTGCTTGTCTGCTGTCTGAAATCATGAGAAAGAGGATATGAGAATCAGCAGCTAGAGCTGGCTGTCAAGACGAGAGTCGCTGCTAATAACTGCGTGTGTGTGTGTGTGTGTTCCCTTGTTCTGTTGTGTAGGTGTGCTGGTGTCTGGTCCCGAGACGTTGGAGGTCTGTCTATCTATCTATCTATATATATATATATATATATGTATATATATATATATATATATATATCTATTACCTACCTACCTACCTGCCTACCTACCTACTTACCTACCTACTTACCTACCTACCTACCTACCTACCTACCTACCTATCTGCATCTCTAGGCGGACGTGCGCGACGAGTGTGGTTTCTTCGGCTTCCACTTGCACAAGGAGGAGTGGGGCGGCTTGTAAGCGTGAGCAAGGAGGAGTGGGCCGGCTTGTGAGAGCTGTGAGCGAAGGGCCCCTGCTCCACACAAGCGAGGCGCCATTAGTAGAACAAGACCTGGCACTCGGCATGCTACTGCGCCATGGCTTCTTTTTCTTCGTCTATTGGCAAAGAGGATAACAACCAAACAACCAACCTATCAATAGCCTTTTCTGAAGTGCAATATAGACTGACACAACCATGCCAGTAATTCATGTGCATGCACAGTACTTGTGCTGTGTACGTACACCATATGCGTACACAACATATAAATATATTTATGCATTTGTTATGTATACTTTATGCAATAATGTGTAACCAATCAACCAATCCATCACCCTTTCTGGAATGTCTTGAGTGTTCGATCTCAACAGTATATGCAGTATAATCACTTATTTTCGAGTTCAGTAACAGAAATTAAAACCTTTTTGAGTTTGTACAGGACGATTCAAGGGTTTAAATGCAGTTCGTGCATATGCCATTCGACGAGCATGCATATGCGGCACAGATGTGGTCTGCTGAGCTAGCATTCAAACCCGCCGAAATTTTGAACTGGCACCTTTCGTCTTGACTAGAAACTGAATTCACCTCAAGATGAATCGTAACTCGGCCGCTTGAAGAGTCGACTAGTCACGAGTCCCAGATTCAGTTGGCCGGCCGGTTTGTAATTTTAGGCATTTTTGGTCATTTTTAATAGTTTATCCATGATTCCTCAATTAGCCGCTCCGAGGGTACTGGAAGTCACTGGATCAACGTGTGCGACTCGGACGTGCCGTGGGACTTCCTACGCCCATGTGCGCCTTTTTTCTCTCTTGTTGGTTAGTTAGTACACTATCCTCTCTCTCTCTCTCTCTCTCTCTCTCTCTCCCTCCTTCGTTTTGTTCTCTACTGGAGTCTCTCTTTTCCTGTTGCTAGTTTATTATTTCTCCCTGAGACGTTATATTTTCCTCTCTCGTTTCTCTCTCGGCAGGCTTTGTGAATCGCCTTTCGTCTTTCAGTCTTCAAGTTACTTTTACTTTGCTCTCGATTCGATCATATTTACGTTACTTAGCCTGCCTACAAGGCGAAACGATACTAATATTGAGAGGCGCGAGCACCGTCACGGTTCCCTAAAAACTCCCGACATCCGCTTTGGTGGCCCATATGATCCCCGGGCCTCCCCCCCCTTCTGGCGGTCAACGTCGCGGACGTCCATTACCCCACCAGCCGCAAAGCACGGAGCCAGAGATAAGGTGTACAACAATCGCGGCCGGGAGCATATATATACATATGGACAGGTGGGGCAGCCGCAAGAGGTCATCGACCGCAGCACACCGGCACAAAGTTCCCACATGATATTAATACTTCAAGATATCTGACCGTGACTCTCAAGACGCTGGATTTGTCAATTCCAGTTTATTTAGTACTCTTACTTGACTCTCACAGACTACTTGTCCCTTGCGAAACAATGCAAATTCTGTGACTAACGAGAATATTTCAAGTCGATGATTAGCTATAAACCCGGCACTCACGGACCTTACCCTACCTTTCACTTGCTGTTTGCCGGGAGACTTCGTTAAAAGCCAGGTTGCTCACAGCCACTTTAATCCGAAGACATAAACGCAGAACTGAACTGCAGAAGAGCTAACTAGTCTAAGTGCGTGACTAGCAGTAACTGACTCTCAATAATATGGTCCGGTGGCGGCACAATGGTAAAAACGTAACGTGCACAATTGACTTGGATTACCCATTACCGTTACTACTAATTATGACTTAGTAAAATGTTACCGCACATATAAATCAATCATAATTACGGCTTAAGCAGTACTCGAAGTTACCTGTCCAACGCTCCCCCTTAATTCAAAGTCAATTGTCCTGTGATGTGACTTCACAATATTCTGTTACACCTGGTGAGCTTAATACTAATATGTACTGTAGTAACGCGACGCAAAGCGTAGAAAGTCGTAAATCGTAGTGATCCATATGAATCACCAATTCCTTGCTGAAAAGAATCTCGATCAAGTAGATCAATTAAACTGATGTAAAAGGCTCGTACGATAACGACGTGACACGAACTTACAAATTAGAGTAACAATTACGTCCACCAAAATAATAGCAATCCTGTAAGACTGCTTCTTCGCGTTGAATTACGATTACAACTAATTACTATAACCAGCCCACGATAAACGTTAATAACTGTAGTATGCCCGTTCGCGATTCGATAACTGAGCTGACTGCCTCGTCCTCTTCCTCCATTCCGCTCTTGCCGCGTTGACCGATGGTGACTTGAGGTCACGCGCTTCAACTGCGCTCGAA
Source organism: Paulinella micropora (assembly GCA_019918135.1). Lineage (NCBI taxonomy): Eukaryota > Cercozoa > Imbricatea > Euglyphida > Paulinellidae > Paulinella > Paulinella micropora. The sequence goes on from WBZZ01003354.1 coordinate 173,268, forward strand.
TTCAAATCGACGGAATCAATCGTCTCCTCCCGAATGGACACCTATATAGAGATATCGCCTGCAAAGAAAAGACTCACACTCACACAAAAGAACATCATGATCACTCTTAAAACATAAACCTTCTTAACGGAAAATCCGCAAATTGGGTCACCTCCCCATAGAACTATATACCCTGTACGAGACTTTCCTGTCTTTTTGCACACTTTATGTGCCGCATCAGGCCATAGAGTAATTCCGGGATATGTCCTTGCTTCTTGCGATGATTTCGGCCCGTGAAATGCAATACCGCGAAATGAATTCACTAAGTACCGAAAAATTCGTCCCAACATTGCATAAGTCACTCCGACGTCAACAGTCTGCATAACGCTAGCTGCATTCAAAGCTTGGTCTGCATCTGGTCTAGTCATCTTAGTCAAAAATAGTAACTTTCCAACTAAACTAGGGATGGAATGCTTCCTAAGTGCACTAGATTCCGACATAGGTTCTGGCTCCTGTTCTGCGCTAGGCGTGCTTAGCGGGCGTGCGTCTGCATATCCTACGTCTTTCAAGATCTGTTTCTGATACCTCGTCTGATGTAGTAAAATGCGACCTCCTTCCTGTACTATTTCTATACCCTTAAACTCTTTGGCTATACCTAATCGTTTTAGGGGATAGAACTTTTCTGGTTGGCTTGCAAACTTATCATACGTACGTTCGTTAGGCGCCGAAAAGATTATATCATCTACATGAAATATGCCAATGATTGCGTCTCTTATGGGTTCGTCTTTCTCAACGAACATACGTAGATCTGCGTCTAGCAATCGAAACCCTAACTCTTCTAACTTTGGGGCCAAGATTTCATACCAACGTCTGCCTGCCTGTGGGGCACCATACAGAGCTTCATCTATCCTTAATATCATGCCATCATGACCTTCCCTGTCTAAACCATCTGGGGCGTAAGCGTAAACAGGATCATTCATTCTAGCATTCAAGTAAGCATTTTTGAAGTCTATACCATACAACTTGTGACCATGCCAAGCAGCTATCTTAGGTAAGAAAAGTAGTGATCGATGAGCTGCACAAGGTACAAATAGCTGATCTGGATTATAGCTGACTCCTGGTTCTAGCATATCTCCTCTGAAAGCTAATCGTGACTTGACAAACTTTCGTCCTTTATCATCAAGCTTGACTGTATGTACCCATGTCAATCTTACTATCTTCGACACTCCCTTCTCTTTTGCTTCCTTGGGGCTCACCCAGGTATAGGTGTTAAAAGACTTAAGAGCCTCTATCTCTTTATCCATGCCTTCTTTCAACTCCTTTGCTGTTAGCCCTTCATCGACTATCTCTTTTGGCACACGTAGTGTGAGGTAGAGTAAAATCTCACCACTATCCTCTTCTAGTATGCTTTCCTCAGATGACTTGGCGTCTTCTGGTACCGGGTGGATAGATTGGGTTTACTTTATAATTTTTGATTTCACTGTCTAACATCTTTTCAACTAGTCCATCATCAAAAGATACAAAGTGACTTGGCTTGGGCTGTTTGCGAACTTTAAGTCTATCACCTTTCTCGCATGGTTTGAAAACGTTACCGGTTCGTTTAGCTTCTTGCCAACTGTCTCCATAGTCTTCCTTCGCCCATAGTTCACCAAAAGCTACCGCTGGTACAACTACCTTGACACTTTCTAATGAGGTGTTTTTCTTGACCACCTTCTTAGTTGTGACTGGTTGTGGGTCCGGCTTTGCTGTCGTCCGTTCCTTTCTTTCTTGTTTCCCTCTCACTATGTTAGCTGTTGTGATTTTGTCACTTTGCTCCCATGTGAGCCCTTGTTTGGCGCTTCTCCTTCTATATATCTCCGGCTTGGGTGACTAGCTGAAGGGTCCTGCGCACTAAGCGATTCGATGGGTGTTAACTCGTCGTCCTGATCAACAACTTGGCTTTCGTTAGAATCAATGGGAAGACCGGAATCTGGACCAGTGTCGTCCTCAACTCCTTGTTTTTCCTCATGCTCTTCTGACTCCCCCTGAACTTTCTGTTCCGGTTCTGTCTCCGCTTGCTCAAGCTGTTCTGCATTGCTACTCTCCCTCAGATTCATCGTCCCACTGTACTCCTCTAGGTGGGTGTGCATCTTTTCCAACTATATGGGGGTTGAAACGCACGTTACGTACGTTCGATATGACCTTGCGGCCATCCCAAACCCTGTAAAGCTCTTTGAAAACGTCGTATCCCAAGAGCATTACACGTTTTCCCCTATAGTTTCCTTTGCCAACTTGCTTTCCGACATACATTACTCCCATACATCCTATTGGTTTCAGTTGCCGAATGGCCGGTTTGTAACCCAAACACTGCTCAAAGGGTGAAATCCCTTGACGTGATCCGGTTATAGCTGGCAATATGTTGTGTAGTGTGGTAGCGGTGTGTTCCATCTCTGCCCAAAACTTAAGTGGAAGGTTAGCTTCATATCGCATAGCCCTAGCTGGCCCTGCTGTTATGTCATTAACTTTTTCAGCTATCGGATTCCGTCTTTGTCTCCTGGTGCTGAAACTTTCCAAATAAATTGAAATGGTTTCCACCATTCGATTACTTCCACGGGGGCAACGAATTCGTTGTCACACGTGACAAGTTTAACCTTTCTACCGGTCTGTCGTTCAAACCACGCTACTGCCTGCTTAAGACACTCTACAAACTCGTTCTTGTGTCTTAAGTAAAAGTCTAAGATATAACTTGAATAATCGTCTGTAACACAAAACTTGTAGTACTTGCCATTGATGGACATCCCATGGTCCGGCTGTATCTACATGCAGAATCTCACTCGCATAACTAGCTCTCCTAGTCCTATTCTTCTTAAATCTGGGCAATTGTTTAGCTTTACCCATCATACAAGCTTCACAATATCTAACTAAATCTTCGTCGCCGACAACTTTGCGGCCCAGTGCCTTGCCTAATGCATAGGTCTTCTTTATAGCCTTATGCCCGCTGCACTGATGCATCACGTAGATGTCTACGGGCTTCTTATTTGCACTCTTCTCTGGATACATAGCATATAACACACATCCCTTACTCTCTCTATTCTCGCAACTTTAGCTACTTCTTTCTTATTTTCTCTCTCTTTGGGGGTTCCCTCCCCGCTTACCCCGCTTTTGATTTCTTTACCTTGATCTTGGGTTCAAATCGTGTTGATGTCAAGGGGTTCATCATATTCCGAGTCCCACCGGTATAGCATTCCCGGCGTCATTCTCCCCCTGACTATCACGTCACTCTCTTTCACTCTTATGGGGTGCTTTAGAACAAGCAACTGTCCGTTCTGGTGAATAACAGATCTGTGGTAAAAGTGATCCATGCTGCCAGTTGAAACTATGTTCACAGGCACCCTTGGGTCGTACAACATCTCTTTCTTTACCATCACGGGTTTTCCTGTCCCATCTACACGGGTCAATCTCGCTTCTCCCTTCTGGTTCACTACGCTTTCTCCGTTTCCAGTGATCAGACTGACTGGGGCAATATCAGAGAGGTTGCTCAATATAGCTGTCGTGCAAGCTATGTCTCGTGACGATCCACTATCTTGCACTATCATTCTCTCTTTCTTGCTTTTTCCCTTTCCTTCTGCTACCATCAGGTTATGCTCGATATCTTCCATGTTCTCCTTTTCTTTCCCTTTCTCTTTCTCTTTCTCTTTCTTGCTCGCCTCTCTTTCCTTTCTTTCCTTCTCTTCGTTCTCAGCTCTCTCTTCGTTGTATCGTTCCTCGTGCATCCAATCGTATTCTTCCCTCGCCTCTTTGTAATCTCTGTACGAAATTGGGAGTGATCTCTCTATTCTCATCTGTTCAGAATCCATAGAGTCCTCTGTGTTTCCGTGGTCTTCATCGTCTTCTTCTGACGCTCCGTCTATCTCCCTTCTTTTCGCATCGAATGCTGCCTTCTTTCTAGCTGCTGTCTTTGGTGTAAAGAATAGGTATGCGTCTTCTGAGTGTGACTTGCGTAAATACGCATTCAAAGATCCCTCTGCCACTACCTTGTTGTGAATCTGGGCTAAGTGAGGCATCGACTCCACTAACTGCTCCGCAAAAGCATTTTTGTGGTTGCATGCTAGGTCAAGAATACCATAGTCCATCACGGATAGCATTTCTGTATAGAAGTCACTGTATTTGCCGTTCGGTTCGTAACATAACCCATCTTTCACAGTTAGGTCTTTCAATCCATTCGACAGCACGAACATCAAACGCTGTAATTCTGTCTTTTGGGGTCTCGGGTGTCCTTCACTGTGTCTCATCTGACAATCCCAAATCGCTCTCTCTTTCTTGACTGACTCCTCTGATGCTGCTTTCAAACGTGCTTCTCTCACTGACTCTCTTGCTGGGCATAGCCCGCAGCATGCGACAAAAACACGTCATTTATCGCCCAAAATACGTCTGTCAGTAGGTTGTCTGTCTCAGCTACCCTCACTCCATTCTCTCTTTTCACCTTCACAACATCACCTGTCTCCTCATCCATGATGCACGTATGCAATGACTCAGCTAGCTTCTTTATATCCTCAAAGCTAATCACTTTGCCACTGTGTCCCCTCTTTTTACTGCTCCCCTCCGTAGTTGTGCTTTGTTGACACGTGGAGTTGTGCAAGTTGTGCTTTGGAGTGGGTGTTGTTTGTGTCTCCTGTCTATCCTCGTCCAATCTATCTACCGGGGACGGACCTTTTGAGGGTTGCGACGGGGGCCATGCCTTGCCATCAGCTCTTTTCCCCTGTCGCACAGACACTGTTCTTGTAGCCTCTATCTCTAGATCTGCCTTAACCTCCCCGGCCCGCGCTTGAAAATCTGGCGTATCAGCACAGTCAGCCATGAATTTTTCTTTTCTCGGGTTTTCCGGTTTGATGACTGACTCGGGTTTTTGAGCGGGAATTACCTTGTCGTTTTGTCCGGGTATTGCCGAGTCTTTTTGCGAAAGTTGCTGTGCTCTCGCCCCCTTGCTCTCCCTCTCTCTCTTCAATCTTTTCATCATCTCTTCACTTGGGTACTCATTGGTGGGGGGTGGGCGGCATGATGGGGGTTGTTCCAGATCAACGTCTGGGAATTGTGGATCCTGCTTGTAGTGATAACCACACAGACTAGCATACTGCAACCTCTTGCTCATACTGCCTGCCTTCCCTATGCTCCCACTTTCTCCATACTTCACAGCACACCGCTACCCCTTTGAGTTCTTCCCTACACATTGGACTGTGTTTCGTTTGGCATTGGGTGTCTGTTTGGTGGGGGTGATTGTTTGTGGTGTCTTGTGTTTGTTTGTCTCTTTCGTTTGAAGGAGAGATTGCGGCGTCGGTTTCGGTTTCGTCGGTTTCTCCTTTTTAGAGGGTTGCGAGGAATGTTCTCGAACGAGACTCTCGTGCTGTGGAGGGGGTCGGTTGGGAGGGGTTGTTGACGAAGGGTTGAGGCGTTGTTCACTAGTGAGAGTGGATGGTGAGGGGTTGGATAGGGGAATGCCTCCGAGCGAGTAGCGAGTCTGGGAGCTGCTCGACATTCTAACCCCCACCTCACGCACTCTTTCGGGTTGTTCAGTGTCGTTCTCTTTTTGCTCCCCTGTTTCACTATCCTCCCCTTCCGTTTCCTCTCCTCTTTGGGCTGTGTTGCCCTCTTCTTGTTCTTCCTCTGCCTCCATGACAATCAGTTCATAATCCTCCTCCTCTGAACTGTCGTCTTGTTCTGTGTTGTTGTTTTCCCCCTCTCCTCCTTCGTTTTCCTCACCCTTTTCACCTCTTATCAGAGTCACCCCTTTATCCTTTTTCTTACGAAACTTACTACTTTTGCTTTGGGTTTCTCTCTTGGGAGGGGCGGTGTTGTGGGGTTTATGGGTGCGACGAGAGCTGTTAGACTTAGCAAGCTTAGGGCAAAAGCGTTTAGTGTGTCCAGTCTCGCTGGAGTTATAACAAACTGCAGTGAGCCACCATTCCTTCCGTTCTGTCACTACCCCATCATGCTTGCCCCCGTACTCACCTTTGTGTTTGTACTTGCTCTTCCCACTCTTCCTTCCCTCCTCTTCTTCCTCTCCTGCTAGCAATAAAGCTGCTCCTTCTCCATCTGCTTTACTACTACTCTTCCCTTTCTCATACTTCTTCTGTCTGTTGGTTGCCTCCCAAAGCACGTAAACCTCTCTAGCTGCCTCTACTATGTCGTTGTGCTTGGGTAGTATGGCTGGTGCCATGCGATAGTGATCAGCAAAGTATTTAGCACCATAGGCTGGGTGCGTACTCAGCTTCTCTAGCAACCGGTTTGTTGATTCGTCTTCTTCGAACTTCTCTCCTCTTAGCTTTTCAAGCCATTCTTTCTTCAGTAGATACCTAGTAAGCCAGGCGTCTACGTCTTCGTTCTTTCTAGGAGCTCTCTCTCTCTGAACTTCTTTTCCTCCAAATATCTTGCTGCTCCGGAAATTTGTCCGTATTTTTTCTTGACAATCCCGACTTTATCGAACGGATCTTGAGAATTACGGCTTCTGAGGTATGCGACAACCTTATAGTTAGAGAATGCAGTGGTGATGAGTAGCTGAAATAACTTACATCGCTGTAAATATTTTTGCTCCCTCTTGTATGCTCTCTTCGTCACACTGTGTATGCTTTTCACTGCTCTCGTTTGTGCTCGTCTCGCTCTTCTCTTCGCTTTTTCCTCCCAAGCTCATTACTCCATTTCGCATAGTCTTTCGGCTTCTCTAGTGTTTTCTTCTTTGGGTCTGATCGTCTTGTGCGTGATGATGTTGATGAGGATGATGCGTCTTTCTCTTGTCTTCTTCCTCACTTTCTTCACTCACGTCTGGCGAATCTTCTTCTGTCGGTTCTCTTGGTTCATCTGCTTCCTCTGCTGCTCTCATACGACTTAAATCCCATCCGTATTTTTTTTTAGCAGCTACCTCATCGAGAAATGCGTCTTTAACCATGTCCCCGAGAATTGTACTAATACCGTAAGCATATTCCTCTAGCTGATAGTAAAATCCTTGAAGATGTTCTGTGACACCGTCATAGACGGATGCGTGAGATAAGAACTGTTTCCAGTTCGTGTATTCCTGTGATGAACCAATATCCCAACTGCTCATGACCGATGGTTAGCTATAAACCCGTCACTCACGGACCTTACCCTACCTTTCACTTGCTGTTTGCCGGGAGACTTCGTTAAAAGCCAGGTTGCTCACAGCCACTTTAATCCGAAGACATAAACGCAGAACTGAACTGCAGAAGAGCTAACTAGTCTAAGTGCGTGACTAGCAGTAACTGACGCTCAATAATATGGTCCGGTGGCGGCACCATGGTAAAAACGTAACGTGCACAATTGACTTGGATTACCCATTACCGTTACTACTAATTATGACTTAGTAAAATGTTACCGCACATATAAATCAATCATAATTACGGCTTAAGCAGTACTCGAAGTTACCTGTCCAACGCAAGTGCGAGCACGAGTTGTGTAGCGGATGGAGTTGTTCAGTGTCAAGTCAGTCTGGAAAAAATAAAGTAAAAAGTGTGAAAGACTGCTACTTTACCTGGTGTATTGCCTATTTTACCTATCAATAATTATTGAGTTTATATGACTCAGCCGGTGACTGTCTAGGGAAATAAAGTGTAGATATGGGGGAAAAACGAAAACTGAAGGCAATAGTTAACATTTTCTAAAAAGCTAACAGGTAAAGGAAATCATAGTAAATTGATATGTTAACAGCAGTTGAACTTTCAAACGTAACAACTACAAGTTATGACAGTTGATATATAACCGGAAAAATGAAGTAACGGAACTAAAGATAGAAGTGTAACCTTGAAGTAAAAACTTAAAATATGTTTAACACAATATTAGTAATTCGGTCCGGCGGTACTGTATTCATTCCGATACCATACTATTACCTTTATTAAGTAATTCATCTTATTTACTATGATCTGGAATGTCTGAACCAACACCTGAATATTCAAGTAGTGTAGTCACGTTCCAGTTTTGAGTAGTGACGTGTCACTTTTCCTTCCTTTCATCAAAGTGCAATGACTGATCAAAGATTGTCTCTGTATTCAGACTTGTCTTTTTATTAATATTGTGACCGGACAATTGGCTTCACCCGCCAAGAACCCTACTAACCTCTGTATAAACCGCCAAGCATGAACTACTCAAAGGCAACTCCCACTCTAGCCGGCTTTATGTGCCGTTTTGACTGGTAAAGCGACGCCGTTACAAAGTGGCCTTCTAACTGAACCGTCAACTTGTGCTTTCTTTCTTTCTTTCTTTCTTTCTTTCTTTCTTTTTTTTTTTTTTTTTTTTTTTTTTTTTTTTTTTTTAATAGTAAAGCAGCCAGGTGAGTCCTGCACACACACACACTACTCAAAGGTCCGTGATAATGTGTGTGTGTTGTGGGAATCCCAGCCCTGCCATTGGTTGCCAGCGTTCTTCCTCCGGCTCTTGCTCAGGCTGTTCCTGACGCGCGGGAGAGTTAGGCGCCGCGTGCAGTGCTGGTGAAGGAGAGGCAGTATGCGCTGGCGCAACAAGCACACTTGCTATTGAATCGGTCTGGCTGCTGGAAGTTGCAGGCCCGATAGTTGCATCCTTGCAAACAGCACCGCCAGAAACAGGAGCTGCCGGATTCTGTCCGTTCTTATCGTGGTGTGAAGTTGCCGCTTCCGAGGATCCTTGGACATCCAAATCTACGATTTCTGAATAGTCTGTGCTGTTGCTGTAGCTGTCTGCACTGGTCCTTCTCCTCTTGACGCCTCGCGGGTCGCTTGCGGTGCTGGACTGGGAGGACGCTGGACTGCACGCTTCCAACGCCACACTGAACGCTTCGAGGCGTGCCCGAGCGGCCGCTGCAGGCGTGGAAGAGGTCTGTGCTGTTGTGGTGCCAACAGCAAGGAAGGGCGGTTGTGCCGCTGAGTTCGTGACAGACAAGGTCGAGCATGAGGACGAGGAGGAAGAGGAGAGGGGAGGGCAAGCGGACGGAGGTAAAGAAGATAACGACGAGTCAGGAAATATTGCAAGTGCGCCTGTAGTTGCAGTACTTGCCTTACCAATCTTTGGTGAGGTGGTGGGGTGTGCTTGGCTTTCTTCTTGCGCTGTGGGCTGCTCGCAAACAGACGACGAAGAAGAATCGAGATGCACGTCGCCTGCGAGCGCAGGAAGAACAGCTAACAGTTTGTTTGCTAGCGCAGCAGTGGCGGCTGGGCGCATCCATGCGTCCCTCCTCCTCCTCCTCCTCCTTCTTCTTCTTCTTCTTCTTCTTCTTCTTCTTCTTCTTCTTCTTC
>WBZZ01003354.1:185000-202500 GCA_019918135.1 Paulinella micropora
TCAAGTTCTACCATCTGGGCCCTGTCGCCAGTTCGATTCCCGTCGGTGCCACCAGTATTTTCATTGAACATACCGGTCTATTTCTGGACCAGTATTTTCATTGAACATACCGGCCCGTCTGGAAGTGTTGGAACTGCCCTTGCGGGGGTGTCATTAGAGCTTATCGTCAATTCTTCGTACTCCCCTCACGGGTGAGACGATGGAGGCGCATGTGCAGAAATGCATCAGCTATTGACAGAGAAGCACTATTATTATTATTATTATTATTATTATTATTATTATTATTATTATTATTTGGCACCGTGATAGCCCAGAGGTCAAGTTCAATACCATCTGGAACCTTTCGCCACTTCGATCAGGACACTGCCCTAACGCAAATATTTGCGTGAATTCCAAAAAAATTATACCAGCATCAACATCGAGTCTGGGGCTAGCCACCCTGCAAATATGAGCTCCAACTCCTCCTCGTTCCCACACAAACCATGATTTATTCCGACAGGGGTGCGGAAATGCGCCGGGGGGGGGGGGGGGTACACAATTTCCATTTCCCCCCTCCCCCCAAACCACCCATCCCCTACTCCCAACACCTTTCAGGGATAATAATAGTAATAATAATAATAATAACAATAATAATAGTGCTTCTCTGTCAATGGCTGATGCAAATCTGCACATGCGCCTCCATCGTCTCACACGTGAGGGGAGTACGAAGAATTGACGATAGGCTCTAATGACACCCCGCACGGGCAGTTCCAACACTTCCAGACGGACCGGTATGTTCAATGAAAATACTGGTGGCACCAACGGGAATCGAACTGGCGACAGGGCCCAGATGGTAGAACTTGACCACTGGGCTATCACGGTGTCCATAACAATAATAATAATAATAATAATAATAATAATAATAATAATAATAATAATAATAATAATAATAATAGGCTTCCTCAGACTATAGCATCAGATCCAGATCCTGGACATGTGCCTCCATTGGGTCACCGGGGTCAGCCGATCCCAACGAATTGTCAGAACACCAAACAGACATAGCAGCAACAGCAACAGCAGGGGCAGATGGGGGCTGTGAAGTGCATGAAGAGCTAGATGCGAGGGTGTTAGCTGAAGAGAAGAACTCGGAGACACTACGCTGCGCTCCCGAACCCCTCTCTCTAGCCAGGACGTCCACACTGCGCGGACGGCCGCGCCGCGCAACATCAACGTCACTTGGGGGAGAGGGTGGGACAGAAGCTGATGGAACCTCAGTGAGGTCAATCACCTCCTCGCCCCCATCCTCCACCCCAAGCTCCTCCCTTTTACCCTCCCTAGCAGACCAACACTCAGACACATATGATCCAAACAACACATCCAACTTTGGAGGGGGACGCAACGCTGTAACCCCTAACCACGCAGCAAGCCTAAAGTTACTGCGGAAGCGCGACTTACCCTGAAAAAACTTACAAAACGATCGTGACTGATCCACAGGCGACATATCATCCCAACCCTGCCGCACAGAGCCCTCCCGCTCCCGCCCAAGCAACACATCCTCCACCACAACCTCACCGCCTACGACCTCACCACCCTCCTCACTCCCTCCATCCCCCTCAGCACCCCCCACAGCCATGCCACCGAGCCTCTGCATACTCAGCAACAGCTGCTTACGTCTCCCCTCATGCATGGGGCAATCCCATAAGAAGTGCGCAAGGGACTCATTGACATCATCATGACAACAGAAGCAGCGAGGGGACATGCCACTGACCAACTTGCTGCGGTACAACCGAAGGCGGTTGTTGCAGCTGAGCAACCTTCTCCGAAGCAGATTATAATGCGCATCATCAAGGGCTACCCATCTTGGGAACTCCTTAGTTCCAAAGACTTGTCTTAGGATGACTCGCAGGCCATCAGTAAGATCGCTGCCTGCCTCTCGCTTGTCCCACATCAGTTGCTGCACCATCTTGACGTCCTGCTGAAGGGCCCACTTGTCCACAGTCGAACTCCAACCCTCGAGGTCCTTCTCTGAGCTATTTAGGAGCTCCTGAAGCCCTTGTTGTAGATCCATTGAGACCCTGATAGCGCCTTCGGCCTCCGCAGTCCAGTCGGATTTGACTTGAGATGCGATGACAGGAAATCGCTCCTCCGGTAGAACACGCAGCCGTCCATAGAACTTCAGTTGCGCCGCCCGCCGCAAACGCTCCGCACTCAAAGAGCGCGCCAGAAAGAGTGTAATCCACTTGCTTGTCTTAGGGCTGATGCCGAGAATCATCCTCATGGGGCGCAGCATTGCTGCCTCCAGCTTGGTGAGCTGCGATACGGGGGCACGCCAGACATCGAAGGCGTACTTCAGCTTGGCCCCCACAAGTTGATTCCAACACATGAGACGATACCTAGCTTGTATCTCATCTGCACACCACAAAGAGTACCAACCTGCGGTGGCGACTTCAGTGACACGCGTAGCCCGCAGGGCCTGCTCCTTCCACTTCAGGTCGTCGGTGATAACCACTCCCAGGTACTTGTACTGACTGGTGACACAAAGCTTCTGGCCGCGAAACCACACCACGGGCTCACCTCGCTCCCTGATACTTGGTCGTTTCGCCTTGCTCGACGTGTAAATGGGCATGATTTCCGTCTTGCCGGGCTTCAAGTTGACTTCCAGCCGGTAATCTTCCGCGAACTTGGCCACAACATTGACCATCTTCTGGAGCTCGGTGCGACTGTGAGCGATGAGGGCCACGTCGTCCGCGTATAGAAGTGCCTTGATGTCGTTCAGCCGCTTCACATCCGTGATCTTGAGGGCACTCGCCAGCCGATCACACAGCTCATCCATAAAGACGTTGAAGAGTGTGGGAGAGAGAGGGGACCCCTGTTGGACGCCTACACGCTCCAGTACTTCGGGGGTGAGTGCTCCATCAACTAGCACTTGCGACGAAGTCTGCTCGTAGCACCTGCGTAGCGTGCGCCAGAACTTGCCCCTTACACCCAGCTTCCAGAGCCTCTCAAATAGGCCATCTCTCCAAACAGACGGGAAAGCCTTGCGTAGATCGACGAACAGGACATACGACTCCCGCTTCTGCTGCTGACGCCCCTTCAACCTCTGCCAAAGGGTAAAGACCTGATCCGTAGTGCGACGCCCCGGGCGGAAGCCTCCCTGCTCTGGACGTAGCTTATCCGGGCCATCCACGAAGAGCGTTAGACGAGTAGCTAATAAGGACAGATACAGCTTACCAAGGCAACTAATAATCGAGATATCCCTCCAGTTGTCAGGATCCGTAGGATCCCCACCCTTGGGGATATTGACGATGATTCCCTTGCCCCAAGCTTTTGGAGTCCTCTCGGCTTCTCGAATCCAGTTGAGGTACTGCGTTAAGTAGCCATTGATGTAGGCGCCGCCATACTTGAGCATCTCGTTCTTCACTTTGTCCTCGCCACAAGCTTTGTGGTTATTCAGGGCACGTTGCCTTGCAAGGACCTCCTCTTGCGTGAACGGCTTGTCCAGCTCTTCGCAAGTGTCTTCACTTACTTCGTGCTCCTTCATAGCCCGGGCCACCTCATCTCTGAAGCGATCGTTCCAGTGGAACTGCCGCTTAGCTTCGGCTTCCTCCCACTCCAGCGAGCCTGCTTCTGCACAGCACTCCACCACAACAGTCGCACTTGCCGGATTTTCCCGTGGCTTCACCGAATTTTTCCGAAATTCCTCCCACCGAGCGACCTTTTCCGGCAGCGTACACGCCAGTGACCCATCCTCCCTTTGCACCGGCGCGGAGACCTTCGTTCTGCGTGCCCCGCCAAGCCGCTTCGCGAGTAGCCAAAAGCGCTTTGAGGATTGCTCGCGTTGACATTTGACCGCTTCTTCCTGCACTTGCTTGAAGGAGGCGGACTTCTTGGCCCGAGTTGCTTTCCGAATTGCTTGCGGAGACGTAGCCAATTCAGACGGGCTTCCGCATTCGATTCATCCCTCCTGTATGCTGCGTAGGCCTCCCGGCGCTGTTGAATGAGCTCCTTTAGCTCCCCGTCGAACCAATTGTTGGTGAAACGGGGTCGTATACATCTGGAGCCAAGGACCCGGTGCGCCGCCATTCGGAAGGACTGCGCCACTCGCTCGGTGACGTCATCTACCACCCGTTGGCTGTCGGCACCACCCGATAGGTCAAGCTCAGGCAGCTGATGCTTTCCAAGCTTCTGTAGGCAATGCTGGAATACGTCATCGAACTTGTCGCGTAGATAATCCAGCGCTTGCTTCGCAGCGTGATCATTACCCGAGACACCAGCACCAATAAGCTTATCAACACGAAAGGACCTGTAAGGTTTCGCAGCCCGCTTTGGCCGGCGCTGGCCGCTCCACGTCAGTTCGGCCCATACTGCCTTGTGGTCCGTATCAAGATCATCTTCGCATACTCCGAACTTTGCTCCAGATGCCAAGCCAGGCGACGCGCAGATGTAATCGAGGAGGTGCTTGCCTGTGCCCATGCCGCGCTGCTCACGCCGGGACCACCAGTAGGACCCTTCCACTGGGCACGAGAAGCCGCTCAGATTTCGCAGGCCCGTAGCGACAAGGACAGCCGCGAGTCTCTTGCCGTTCTCCGAACGTACCGGTGCTCCCTTATCATCGACCTCCCCGTGCTGACCGACGATGCCCTCCTCTTTTCGGCTGCATGCCGGCCCGAGCTTCGCGTTGGCATCCGCCACCGTGACCACAAGACCTTTGGCTCCAAAAAAAAGCTATAGCTGCCTGCCAGGCCGCATACGCCTCTGACGACTCTTCTTCCTGCGTTTCCTGGGGAAAGTAGCCGTTGCCCACATAGATATCCTGAGCGCCGGTAACACCCGAGGCGATACGCAGCCACACTTGCTGCCGGTGGTCGACGGGGGCTGACACCAGGTTGCAATACGGACCAAGGAAGTTAGCCACCGCGAATAGAACCCCACCCTTGCAGCGATTTTTCTCGCTGACCTCCGCAGGTTTTCCAAAAATCCGGAATCCATCCAGGCTGCATTTGGAAAGTTGCTTCTTGCCCATGCGGTGCTCCTGAGCCCCGATGACTAGCCAGCCCTCGTGCTTGTAGAATGATGCCCATTCCGCCGTGCCTACGTTGTCGTATCCCGTTTTACCCTGCCAGTTGTGACTCGCGACGAGTAGCTTGAAGCCGGTATCGAACTGCTTGGAGCGGTGCTTCTTGGCTCGTTTCCGGACCCGACGGCCGCGCTTGGCTTCCGCCCTCGTGCTGCCCCCCTCTGCAGGTGCTTGCGCAGGTTGGTCCCCCACTGCACTGGCCGCCGAATGCAGGGGCACCACATACACATCAGCACACTCAGACACACACTTAGGTGCATCGGCAGCCAATTCCGAAGACACCACCTGCAAATCATCGACACATTCTTCATGCAGAGGCAAGACGCGATATCCCGTCGCAGCTTCCTCCTTCCGGACCGCCGCTTCCCCACGCAGATGGATGCGAATAAGCCTTCGGACACGTTCCCTGTCCCTGAACCTGCGCCCAAGGGCCACATTGACCCCTCTGCCGAAGAATTTGAGATGTTTGAATTGCTGCAACGCCGTCTGCCTGCTGTCATCGTCCTCGTAGACCAGCTCCAGGTGACGAGACATTCGCTGGCCTTGCCACTCCATTACCGGGACCACCAGACCAAGACCGCTCATTTTGGAGGCGATCTCCTGTAGATTGGCGCGTTCTGAGAGCCCCCAGACAATCAGATTACGCCCGTCCTTGTCGTACCGATCTACCCGCCGGTACCGTCGAGGCGGCGGTGCCATCTGCCATATAGCGCCGCTCGCCTTATGTTGAAGCGCCGACCCGTGTGCCAGGTTTGGGGAGGAAGGATGAGGCGCTAGCCTCTCCACGTGGTTCAGGAATTCCGTCATATACGCGAGCCCTCATCCTCCCATCCTGGGACATCGGGCCAGAGCCCGTCGAAGAGGCATTCCCACGGGGATTGTCCAGGTCTTCGGCGATTCTACCTTGTCCCATAAGGGCCACAGTGGTAGCTCCGTGCTTCGCGTATTTGTAATCCATTGAGAGTAGTAGACGGCCAATGTCGCTGGCCATCACCGCCGCGCCTCTTTACGCCGAGGAAAGCGCCCGTCCATGCAAATAGCATCGGCGGTATCTGCAACACACACTACACGCATTTCCGCCGGCGTCACTGGACGCTGCCGCGTCGCTTCGTGCCCTTCGGCGCCCGCCAGCACCCCCAGCGTCGTCAGAACCTGCCTCACGCACTACACACACTCTCCATCGCATCGCCAACGCCTCTACTCTCATGCCTTATGGACTTTCAGCTGCTCCTAACAATACACATCATGAGGTACGGGTGTCCCCGAGTGGAGCCAGATCGGACGGCGTGCCGCTGAAACTCCTTCCCCCACGTGGGTATAGAAGGCGCGAACCTAGCGGTACCTATAGGGTCTTACAGACAAGTATAGTAATCCCAGCCGAAGCTGCTCAGTTAGAAATGCAACGGTGGAGGGTGTGCCTGCATGGGGCAAGGCACGGCAACGCAGCAAGGCACTGGCAAGGCATTGGGACCGACTGAAGCCCCTCTCCAACGTGCGCTCATCATATGTTCCAGTTAGGCAACCCCGAAGAAGCGAAGATAGGGACGAGACAAAACCCAGATAGGATGAAGATAGGATTAACATGAAGCCGAGTTGGAACAGGTCGACTCGGCCCCATCTCGGCTCAATGTGAATCCTATCTTCAACCCATCTCGGTACTGTTTCCTCCGAAAGCTCACCTCAACTCACCAAACCGGAACTGGAAGCCCCCAGGCATTTACTCGGCAGGAAATTCGGCGAAAATGGGCTAACTAGGAAACCAGACCCAAACCAACAGCCAAGAAAAACGAGCCAACCAACAATCCAACAGACAACCCCACAACCTGCCTGGCCGAACCCCTACCGAGTAAATGCCCAGTTGAGAGTTGCGCATATCCCGGTGACCGCCCTCCCCAAGCGGTCACCTTCGTGGGGAGAGGCCCAACCACCTCCTCTTCCCATGGAGTGCCATCTTGTGCACCCCTCCAGAATAATAATAATAATAATAATAATAATAACTAGGGGCTGCGCCAACACCTGAAAGGATGGTTTGCGGTGCGCAAAGTCGCGCACCCCCCCCCCCCCTTCGGGCTTTCGTTCCCGGGGGGAGGGCCCCCCGGACCCCCCCTTCCCCGTCGACAAAGTACGTTCAATTGCCGGCGGTACCAGCAGAACGCAAGTGTAAGCTCTGGTGGCACAAAACCTAAAAACTCTGGTTTTGGTGCCACCCGGCACCAAAACCTTTGGATCTCCGAAGATAGCTCACCGAGAGGTGTCGGGTACACCAAACATCAGCCTCAAACTCCCTCTGGTGTGCGCGAACGGTGCCTGGTGGCGCAAAAACCTGAATTTTCCGGTTTCCACGCCACCCGGCACCACAACTTTTACATTTTTCGAAGAGAGCTCATCAAGAAGTTTCAGATACACCAAATATCTCTGGTGTGCGCAAACGGCGCCTGGTGGCAAAAAGACCTCAATTTTCTGGTTTATGTGCCACCAAAACGGGTACGTACAATCGCCGGGTTGTGGTTGCCGGGGGTTGCGCCCCCCGGGCCCCCCTTCCCCGTCGACAGGGTACCTTAAACTGCCGGAGGTACCGGCAAGTACTCCCAAAAAACATGGAATTTGGCATTTAGGACACTGCCATAACGCAAATATTTGCGTGAATTCCAAAAAAACTGCATCAGTATCAAGACCGAGTCTTGGGCTAGCCACCCTGTCAATATGAGCTCCCAACTCCTGCTTTCCACAAACCATGATTTATTCCGATGGGACAGCAGAAAATAGGCTAAAAAAACAAGGAACTTTGGCATTCAGGACACTCCCCTAACGCAAATATTTGCGTGATTCCAAAGAAATTATATGAGCATCAACATCGAGTCTGGGGCTGGCAACCCTGCAAATATGAGCTCCCAACTCCTCCTGGTTCCCACAAACCATAATTTATTCCGATAGGGGTGCAGAAAAAAACAAGGAATTTTGGCATTAAGGACACTCCCCTAACGCAAATATTTGCGTGAATTTCAAAAAATTCATATCAGCACCAACATCGAGTCTGGGGTTAGCCACCCTGCAAATATGAGCTCCCAACTTCTCCTCGTTCCCACAAACCATGTTTTGTTCCGACAGGGGTGCCGAAATGGGGCGGGGGGGGGGGGGGGGTATACAATTTCCATTTTCCACCAAACCCCCCACCCCCTACTCCCAACACCTTTCAGGGATAATAATCCTATTAATATTAATAATAGAATCCCTTTGTTGGGAGAAGGGGCTGGGGGGTTTGGGGGGAGGGGGAAAATGGAAATTGTGTACCCCCCCCTTCCCCCCCCCCCCCCCCGCCACACACGCACACACCCAGCAAATCGGCACCCCTGTCCCTATAAATCATGGTTTGTGTGAACCAGGAGGAGTTGCAAGCTCATGTTTGCAGGGTGGCTAGCCCCAGACTCGATCTTGATGCTGGTACAATTTTTTTTGGAATACACGCAAATATTTGCGTTAGGG
Organism: Paulinella micropora; assembly: GCA_019918135.1. NCBI lineage: Eukaryota > Cercozoa > Imbricatea > Euglyphida > Paulinellidae > Paulinella > Paulinella micropora. The sequence goes on from WBZZ01003354.1 coordinate 193,540, forward strand.
CGGTGTCCTGAATGCCGAAATTCATTGTTTTTTTGGGAGTACTTTCTGCACCCCATGTCCCTATAAATCATTGTTTGTGCGAACCAGCTGGGAACTCATATTGACAGGGTGGCTAGCCCAGACTCAATCTCGAAGCTGATATAATTGTTTTGGAATTCACGCAAATATTTGCGTAAGGAGAGTGTTGGGAGTACTTGCCGGTACCTCCGGCACTTGAACGTACCCTGTCGACGGGGAAGAGGGGTCCGGGGGGCCCTCCCTCCGGGAACCCTAGCCCCTGCAATTGTACGTACCCAACGCGAATTAGCCGGTACCAAAATGAATGGCTTAGAATGCTCCAAGGCTCTAAGACTTGTGCTAGAGGATTTTATGCCGGTTACCTCCGGCAATTGAACGTACCCTGTCGACTGTGGAAACGGGGGTCCGGGGGGTCCTCCGCCGGGAGTCCAAGCCCTGTAATTGTACGTACCCAAAGCGAATTTGCCGGCACCAAAATGAATGGCTGAGAATGCTCCAAGGCTCCCAAAGTTGTGCCAGAAGGGTTGAGAGGCTGGTTTTTTGGTTGTCACAACCTCGGGACGCGCTCTAGGTAGCGAACCAGCTGAAAAAGAGATTGACGAAGATTCTGGCAAAGTAGTACCAAAATGAATGAATGGCTGAGAATGCTCCAAGGCTCTAAGAATTGTGTCAGAGGGGCCTAGAGGCTGATTCTTTGTGTTTTCGCAAGCTTGTCACGAGCTCTTTTAGGGATGTAGTTGAAATTATGAAATTCGAGTGTAACGACAAAGTAGTGCCAAAATGAATGGCTGAGATTGCTCCAAGGCTGTAAAAGTTGTGCATGTGAAAATTCAGGAAAAGCGACGTTGGGAAGAAGATGGGGGGGGGGGGGGGGTTGGTGCTCGAAGCACACCGCAAACCATCCTTTCAGGTGTTGGCGCAGCCCCTAGTTTACTATTACCATTATTATTTTTATTATTATTATTATTATTACTATTTAGGGAGTACATAGGCCATCGGTCCCTTTCCATGGGCTGATTGGTATAAAGCTCCTAGAGTAATGTTCTATGCCGTCACTTCCTTTATTCCACCGATTGGTGTGGAGACTTTCCTTATGGAATGGAGGACTGGATGCACATGGCCTTTTGGCTCAGCAATTGGCAGACGATACATATTATTATTATTATTATTATTATTATTATTATTCGGCCCGTCTGGAAGTGTTGGAACTGCCCTTGCGGGGGTGTCATTAGAGCTTATCGTCAATTCTTCGTACTCCCCTCACGGGTGAGACGATGGAGGCGCATGTGCAGAAATGCATCAGCCATTGACAGAGAAGCACTATTATTATTATTATTATTATTATTATCACCATTACCACCATCATTACTACCACTATTACTACTACTATTATTATTATTATTATTATTATTATTATTATTATTATTATTATTATTATTAGGGAGTACATAGGCCATCGGTCCTTTCCATGGGCTGATTGGTATAAAGCTCCTAGAGTAATGTTCTATGCCGTCACTTCCTTTATTCCACCGATTGGTGTGGAGACTTTCCTTATGGAATGGAGGACTGGATGCACATGGCCTTTTGGCTCAGCAATTGGCAGGAGATACACTATTATTATTATTATTATTATTATTATTATTATTATTATTATTATTATTATTATTATTATTATGGGGGGCACCAATACATGGTTGGGTCGCCACACGGCGGGGTTGGGGCCGTTGGCAGCTTGTTATGAGGGGTACATAATCAGTGCTCCACTGATTCATGAGACGGAAACTTTTACTGAGAGAAGCTCTCTCACCACGCTCACGGCTCTTGGCTCGGGGTGGCCTCTGGTATCACTCGGGGTGCGGGGGGTGGGGGTTATCTGAGGGAGGGGGTTGGGCTCAGTGGGTCACTGGACAGGTTGGTTAACTAAACTACTGTCGGTATGAGTGGGTATGAAGGCGACAGGCTCCACACATTTCCACAAGCCTTGAAATCACTCAACTGCCACAGTAGCGACTGCCTGGACGCGGGGCTCCTGACTCACCCTCTCTCCCAGAACCCCTCGTGCTCACTTTGCGGATGCCATGGGGATGCTCTGGCGGAGGGCCGGGACGTGTTGGGTGCATGTGACCGGGCCTGTCACTTAGTGTTCTCGGTAGATGACTCTTTTGTAGCTTCTATCGGACGCAGGGTGGCTTGCCACGACACCTCAATGATGCATAGTACGTCACGTCTCTGGCCTGGTTACGGGGGCGGGTAACTGAGGCGGGTTCCTGAAGGCTGGTTACGGAAGCTATGTTATTGTTGTTGGGTTCCTGGCTGCTATGTTATTGTTGTTGGGTTCCTGGCTGCTATGTTATTGTTGTTGGGTTCCTGGCTGCTATGTTATTGTTGTTGGGTTCCTGGCTGCTATGTTATTGTTGTTGGGTTCCTGGCGGCGTACATGTTTATGCTTTTTTAAGGGTTGAGCTTTAAATAACCCCACTCGGGTCTTCTTTTATCGAGCTCACCACTCGGTGGATGGAGGCCTGGGGTAGACTTATACGATGTTTTTGATGCTAGGTTCCGTCTCCAGGGATTCGACTGGCATCGCTGCTTTGCCTCACCGCACTGCCTCACCCACACATCCACGCTGGCACACTGTTTCTCCTCTTGCTCTTGTACCCATGTCGCACACAGCTATGAGCTCACGCCGATGAGTGGTTGTGACGAGGTGCACCCAGCTGGATTGCGGGCGAGCCACGGCGGCCTCGCTCTCGCTCTCTCTCTCTCTCTCTCTCTCTCTCTCTCTCTCTCTCTTTTTTTTTTTTTTTTTCTTTTTTTTTTTTTTTTTTTTTTTTTTTTTTTTTTTTTGTTGTTGTTGTTGTTGCTTTGCTTTGCTTTGCTTTGGGCGAGGCCTAGCTTTCACATGGGCGGGCTGAGCCTATGAGGGGCGCACGATAAGCGTTCCATTGATTTATGAGACGGGTCCCAATTACTGAGAGTAACTCATGTGAGTTGCTCATCATACTCATGGCTCTTGGCTCGGGGTGGCCTCTGGAATCACAAGGGGTGGGCACTGGGGGAGGGGGTTGTGTTCAGAGGGTCACCGCGAAGGATGGTCAACCAAACTACTGTCGGTCGGAGTTTGTACGAAGGCGAGAGGCCCTACACCTTACCACAAGCCTTGAAACGACTAAATGACCAAAGTAACGACGGACCGGAGCGGGGCTCCTGGTTCACCCTCTCTCTCAGCACTCTTCGTGCTCATCCTGCGGATGCCATGGGGTTGCTCTGGCGGAGGGTTATGGGGTGGTGGGTACACGTGCACGGGCCTGTCACTCTGTGCTCTCGGTAGATGACTCACTTGCAGCGTTTATCGGACGCAGGGTGGTTTGCCACGACACCTACCTCGATGATGCACAGCGGGTCCTGCCTCGTGCCTTGAGTGTTTGTGTGTATTCCTATACATACGTACACGTATGCTTTTTAAGGGTTGAGCTTTAAATAACCCCACCTGGGTCCTCATTTATCGAGTTTACAACTCGATCAATGCGGCACCGGGGTCCCATACCACTTATGTCAGGTTCTTATGCGAAGAGCGCGGCCGCTAGTGCTGGCCCTATGGGTCAAGGCGGTAATCCTTCAGGTTTAGACGTTCCCCGTGGGAGTGCGCCTGCGGGTGGCGATGGCTACTCGGCCGGGGTGGGGTGGTCGAGTGCTCGCGTACCTGACGGGCAACCTGAATCACGTAGAGCCAGCAATCCTGCTGCATCTCGATCACCCTCCCCAACCTCGGAAGAGAAGTCACGTCCGGAAAGGTCTGGTCACGGCGTGTGGCAAGCGGTACCGCCACCGAGGAGGTGGCGGAGGAAGGTACGAAATGAGCTGGATAAGAGATGTTGCATAGTATGGGGGCTATCGCATGTCTCTCAGACAGTGGTCATGGCGCGAGAGCTCCGAATTCTCGGTCTCGGGGACGTCGAGGTGGAATTCGCGGGCAGAGGTAGTGGGCGACATTTGCGGATTAAATGTGCGTCTTGTGAGGAGGCGGAGAAGATGGTGCGGCTGCTGCGGGAGCGTAAGTTCTTCACGGGAAAGGTTCACGTTGCGACGGGTAGGACTTTCCGGGAAAGAGAGAAGCAGCGGGCTGCACGGGGGGGTGCCCAGTATGTAGAGATGCAGAGGGAGCTTCGCAAGCAGGGATTTGGCTACTGGGTGCTCGACGTGGAAGTCGACGAGCCCCAGGGCGAAGCCTCAAGCGGTGAATCTCCCTTGGCGGAGTGGGGCGGGATGCGGGAGCTGGAGGAGCTGGGGCGGGATGCGGGAGCTGGAGGAGCTGGGGCGGAGGGTGCAGGATGGGCCGTGGAGGGTGGCGGAGGGCTCCAGGCGGGCTCAACCGAAGCGCAGGCATCGGCATCAGCTTCGTTCTTCCCAATTTGTGAAAGGCTTCCCACTGAGGGTGGCCTCACATAATTGGCAAGGCAAAGTGGGTGCGGATAGCCCAGGCTTTGGGGAATGGCCGGAGCACTACAAGCACTACAAGGAGCGAGGCTGGGTGATCGTCGGAGTCCAGGAGCACAACCTATCGTCGCAGAAGGTGGAGAAGCTCCAAGTCGACGGCTTCGCAGTCCTCGGCAAAGCGGCTGCAACTGGTGCGGGCTCGCGTCTCTTGGGGGGAGTCTTGACGTTGGTGGCCAACTATCTGGCACCGTGCGCTACCATTGTACAGGCGCCTGTTCCACACCCACAGCAATTGTGGGTGAGGCTGTCGTCTGGGAGCGCGACGGCGTCGGATGTGTTCGTCGGCAACGGCTACTTCCCCCAAGAAAATCAACGAGAGGAATCTATTGCAGCCTATGAGGCGTGGCAGGCGGCCGTCTCCTACTTCGCCACCAAAGGTCATGTGGTTACGGTTGGTGATGCTAATGCTAAGCTGGGGCCCGCCAGAATAGCGCGGGAGGAGGGAGTGGTGGGCCTCTTTGGCGAGATAGATGGGAGGGGTAGAGGGGTTAGGAGTGAGAATGGTGAGTTGCTGGCTGCGATGCTTGTTGCCACGGGGTTGCGCAATCTCAGTGGGTTTTCGCAACCACGGGGGGACAAATATTGGTGGTTTAGGCAGGAAAATGTAGGTGGACGAAGGCATCTACTGGATTACATCTGCGTCTCTTCCGAGCTGGCGGAGGAGGCAAGCTTCGGCGTCGACGAGGTAGACCTTGATACCGACCACAAAGCTGTGTGGGCGGAACTGGTCTGGGGGGGACAGCCACCCCCCAAAAAGCAGGTAAAGAGGTACAAAGCATTCAAGGCAGAGCGCTTGATAGGCAGGGTAGTTGAGGGTAAGGAGAGTGAGCTGTCTAAGCTTAGGTTGAAGTACGACGAGACCTTTGCAGCTGGTATATCGGGGCTGTTGCCAGATGGCCTCCCAGATCTATCAGCAGTGGAGGACCCGGATGAGCTTCAGCAGGAGGTAGATAGGGTCGCTAGCTTAGTGGTCCGAGCTTTCACGGGCGCAGCCGTGAAGGTCTTGGGAGTTCGGGTGATTAGGCCAGGGTTTACTAATGCATGGTTTGATGAGAGTCTTAGGGAAGCGATTGCGCGACGGAGAGAGGCATACGGCCTCTGGCGAAGGAATGAGGCCAACCGAGAGGCCTGGCAAAGATATAAAGAAGCGAGGAAGGCGGTCAGAAGGTTATGCAAGGAGAAGAAGGAGCAAGCGTGGAAGCGGGTCCAGAATGACACCGCTGCCAACTTCAGGAGCGCTACCATGGCCACGTACTGGAAGCTGTCAAAGCGTTTGGGCGGGGTTCGGCGGTCGAACGCTTCTGCTCCTGTTCGGAAGCCCGATGGCACTCTGGCATGCACACTCCGGGAAAAACTACAAGAATGGGAAGAATACCGCCGACGTATGGTGGTCCCCAAAGAAAACCAGTTTTTGGAGGATGCATGTGTAGAGGAAGTCGGTTCTGATGAGGAAGCAGCGCGGATTGAGCCCGAGCGGAAGGCCCGCGAAACCTTCCAGTATAACGACAACCTGCGCGACCAATTCGAGGCCATGGCGCAAGCCGAGGAGATCCGGACTGAGACGGGCCCGCTGGACTATGATTACACCGAGAAGGAAGTGGAGCTCTGCCAGGAAAATCTCCAGAATCACAAAGCGTGCTCACCGCATAAGATCAAGAACGAGATGCTCAAGTACGGAGGCACGCGGATTGTGAGCTTTCTGGTGCGCTTCTTCAACTGGTTGAAATCGTGCGAATACACCCCCAGCGACTGGGGCAAAGCGATTATCGTCAACATCCCAAAAGGAGGCGACCCATCCGATCCGGAAAATTGGAGAGACATCGCGATTCTGAGCTGTCTGGGTAAGATGTATCTGTCCCTTATGGCGGCGAGGCTTACGGCTTTCATCGATCAGCCGGGCAGGCTTCGCCCAGAGCAGGGTGGGTTCCGGCCAAAACGTAGTACGGGGGACCAGATTTTTGTCCTTAAGGAGCGTCTGCGCCTTAGACAACAAGCTGGCCTCCGTTCTTTCGTTTTGTTCGTGGATCTGAGAAAGGCATTCCCTACGGTTTGGCGGGCCGGGTTGTTTCAGAGGCTAACCCAGATGGGGGTACAGGGCAAGTTCTATCGCATTCTGCGGCGTTTTTACCGAAGAACGTCATCGCGAGTGCTAGTCGATGGCGAACTCACTGGTGAAGTGCTGGAAGAGATGGGAGTTCAGCAAGGGTCGCCGTTGTCACCGTCGCTGTTCAACGTCTTCATGGATGAGCTAACGGTCCGAAATCGAGGACCTCAACCGCATCGAAGACATACGGACCCTGCTTTACGCCGACGACGTTGCGGTAATTGCGCATAGTGTCACGGAGCTTCAACAGATTGTAAATGTCGTGGCGACATTCGTGGAGGACTATCGGCTTGAAATCAACCTGAAACCGGGCAAGACGGAAGTCATGCCGATATACGGGCACGCCAAGTCAAAAAAGTCGCCCCCATGCGTGAGGTTCCGGGGCAAGGTTCTCAACGTCACCGACCACTACAAATACCTGGGAGTTCTGCTCACGGACACCCTCTCCGATAAACCGCAAGCGAAGCGGGCGGCGGAAATCACTGTAGCGGGAACGGCTGCCTGCTACCCCTTCTGGATTGTCCATGAAGTTCCAGCGCGTCTTCGGCTGATGAATTGGCAGCAAATGGTTGGCGCAAAGTTGCTTTACGCATCGGCTATTTGGGATCTGCCGGGCGCCAACAAGCTGAGTAAGCTGGAGGGCGCGTTGGTAGCGCCCCTGCGGGTCATCTTGGGTGTTGGTACGCGCACAAGCGGCTGCATCACCAGGGGTTTAGGCCGCACGCCGAGTTTTAGCATCCTTGCCAAGGCGGCCCGGCTTCGGTTCCTAGGGCGCATCGAGTTACTGGGCAACACAGCGCTAACACGCAGGCTTTACAACACGGGTCGGTGCAAATGGAAGGAAGATACGGAAAATTTGATCTTAGCAGATCACAGGCTGCGGGAGGGCTTGGAGTTACTGGGCAACACAGCGCTAACACGCAGGCTTTACAACACGGGTCGGTGCAAATGGAAGGAAGATACGGAAAATTTGATCTTAGCAGATCACAGGCTGCGGGAGGGCTTGGATGCGCTCAAGCGGGTCGTGAACGAAGATGGCACGGTAGATGATAAGGACTGGCGGGCCGCTCTGGCGAACTGGAACGAGGTGGTAAAGCAATGGTCTGTCCGGCAGGAAGTAGCTGGCTGGGAGCGGCAGGCTAAGCCCTCTGATGGGCTTAGGGTGCTGCTTAGCCAGATGTCTTCCCGCTCTGCTTTCCCACGTTGGCGGGCGCTGGAGGGGGGAAGTCACAACCTTATCAGAAGGCGATTGTTGAGCTGCAACAATCGCCTTCGCCTCTACCGATCCAAATTTGGCTCATGCTCGCCGGACTGCTCAAGCTGTTTCGCCTTGTGTGGCACTGAGGTTAACGAGTCGTTACGTCACTTCCTGCTGCATTGCCCAACGTTTGCGAGCTCTCGTGAGGCACTGTTTAAGTTTATCGATGAGGCGCAAGCCCGGCAGCCCCTCATGCTGAATCGAGGAGGGCTTTATCACAGGGAACTGCGGGAGGCAGAGGAGGAGATGAGGCTCTTCAAAGAGGAATGGCTGAAGGGGGAGGATGAAAAGATGGCGGCGATGCTCGGCGTTTTGTTTATCCCTGTCCCAGAAGAGGTGGAGGAGGAGTTAGGAAGGTTTGTTGCCACCATCTGGAAGGAGTGGGAGGAGTTGGAGGCGCAGACCAGGGAGGCAGAGGGGGCGGAGGAGGAGGAGGAGGTGATCGACCTCACGGTCGTTCAGGAGGTGGGTAGAAGGAGGGGAAGGCCTAGTCAGGTAGAATGTCTGGCTATCTGTTGTAGGTGGAGGTCAGCGCAGCGTCGCGGACTTCTTCTCGGCAGATAACTCCTCTCACTCCTTGCACCCACTTGCACATGCACAGCACGCTCATTTGCACATTGCACTGCCAGTCGAGTCTTTGGAGCGGAGCCGCGTCACCGAACGGTCCCGTGCTACCAATGGAGGCACATGTCCGACAGGATCAAAGGCCAATTGACTGATAAGTCTATTATTATTATTATTATTATTATTATTATTATTATTATTATTATTATTATTATTATTATTATTATTATTATTATTATTATTATTATTATTATTATTATTATTATTTGGACACCGTGATAGCCCAGTGGTCAAGTTCTACCATCTGGGCCCTGTCGCCAGTTCGATTCCCGTCGGTGCCACCAGTATTTTCATTGAACATACCGGTCCGTCTGGAAGTGTTGGAACTGCCCGTGCGGGGGTGTCATTAGAGCCTATCGTCAATTCTTCGTACTCCCCTCACGGGTGAGACGATGGAGGCGCATGTGCAGATTTGCATCAGCCATTGACAGAGAAGCACTATTATTATTATTATTATTAT